>PVLD010005838.1:57500-107255 GCA_004027595.1 Dinomys branickii | reverse complement strand
CTCCCCAGCCCCCCCCCCCCGGAAGATATAATGTTAAAACACATTTTCTTCTTTGATCTTTATGACTTAGAAACACAGTATTTGCAACCATGAATTGGTGTTCTTTTTCTGAATTTTCGTATTTTTCTGACATAACTCAGAGCCCTGCTTTGGGATTTCTGGTTAGCCCTACCTCTTCTTGTCAGACATCCTGCTCTTTGGCTATTCTTGAATGGCAGCAAAGCTGGGATAGTCCAATGTGAAGGTAGGAGACCACCAGCTTGCAAATGTACAATGTCCTCACTTGGATAACTTGGGAATATGTCAAGAGTTTGGAATGGAGATTTGGAGCTAAACCTATGGGTATCAATAAAAATTGTTTTAGTAGGATGCAGCGTGGAGAAAGGAATAAGGGAAGGGATGACAGCATTAGTCCTTTGGGATTTGACCCTTGGCTTAGGGTTAATTGATGAATCTGGGATAATGAGTATGTTCCAAAGTCTGTTGAGGACAGATGCTGTATGGTTAGGGTCCTCAGTGACAGTCACTGTCTCCCATGAAATAGATATGATGGACATAGTTGATCTTGGAAGAAACCTAAGTAAAGCAGAACTGTCCCAGTGCTTTTCTTGTCTGTTACTTAAATATCATACGTTCTAAATTTCTATGTATGGATGTCTGAACTTTCCCAAGAGGATGCTAGTGGTCATTGCTCCTGATACTTATTTTTACCCACTTGAATTCTTAATCCTGAAATTGACCCAGTGTAGGAAGGAAGTGGGAAAATACCTGGCTACTTTATTGGAGAGTGAGGCAGTCATCATATAGCTACAGGTGCTGGGATGTTCCAGGACATCTGGGAAGGGTGGTTTGTTCCTGTCACTCTTCAAAGGAAAGACATGCTCTGGACCCGAAGGGGCTCCCTGTGCCTCTACGTTGAATAGTGAGTGTCATGAGCAGGACTCAGGCTCTACCTTCTGCTGTTGCCTCGGTGTCCTGTGAAGCACACTAACTCTTCTGCCATCTTCTTTGTGTTTCCTCCCGTGAAGTACTCCGCAGGAAGCAGGCTCAGTCTTCTACCATCCACTTCATGTTTCCTCTGCCAAGAAGCCACCGTGGTTTACTGTCCATTTCATACCTAAGATCAAGATGAACAGAAATGACTGTCACCTTTGTCTTCTTGAAATTAAGTGCTTCAGCAGGTGTTGTTTGTACCCTGTGTTTTTCAGCCAGAAAAACTACCTCCTTTGCAGGTGACGGCAAGGGCAGGAAGGTTCTGAGGATGATGGGAAGGGCTTCTCCCATGATGTTGACAAGCGCACTTGCTGGTAGGGACCTTGGCCTTTCTTGGCTTTCTGACAGACTGGCTTTGTTAAGCATTGCATGGGTGCCCTCCAGAATGAACAGATGGAGAGAAAGGTCACTGGTGAGGTGATTCAAAGACCAGCTCACTCCACTGTTCCCAAATTTCACATGTAAATGCAACCACCCATCATGCGAAGCTGAATTGGCTTCATCCCTGCGGCCACCAAATATCATTCTGGTAATACCATTCTGATGAAGCCATCTTGGCCTGCACGCTGTCATCTGATTTATACAAAACCATCTGCTTCCATGTGGGTGTTTTATTTGGGATCCAAGAGAGGAGAAGGCACATGTGCACCTTCCACAGCATCTCAATCTTAATGAATAGAAACAGCCATGGTTATTTAAAAGAGAATGGTATGATTCTATTTATACATGATACAGTTTTGTAATCCAGACCCATATTGGATGTCTACTGTCAGTGACAGAAAGAAGTGGGCTTCTCTGCCGGCCTCCTGTGTGAGGCAGGGATGATCACAGGCTCATCAAGGAGGGCCTGGGGCCCACTGCACACGGGGTCCTGGGTGGATGTTCAGGCGTCACCTTTAGAGATTGCTGCTCACCCTGCTCCGCGTGTGTTGTTGTTGTTCACATCTGCAGCCCAGGTTGGAGAGGACTTCGGCATCCCTGTTGTTTCTCTTCCATTAAAAAAGCAGAGGGGCCAGGTATATAACTCAATGGCACAAGCGCCTGCCTGGCAAGCACGAGGTCCTGAGTTTGAGTCCCGGTACCAAAACAAACAAAGAAACAAGCAGATTTTAAGTAAGTTACCATTTATTCATTCATTCACCCAGTCTTTCTTCTTTGTTCATTTCCTATTTTTCTTCTTACCTGCTTTACCGACTGCTTTAAAAGGTCTTATTACTTAGGTGTGGCAAGGCCAGCAGACCAGAGATGACTGCCTATGGAAAAATGTTTTGATGTACACATCCAAGGGCCACTATGTTACTCTGCTGTGCCCTTGTAGACTTTGGTCTCTAAGCTAACCTAAAGGGATTTACTCTCCCAACTCCCTGTTCTAAGCCTCTGCTTTGATGGCCTTCTAAGGAGTTCAAAGTCCCATCTGATCGGCTTTTCATGCAAGGAGTCAACAGATCTGAGTTTCAGACGAATACTTGGCGTAAAGTGTGAGCTGGCAGGGACAACAGGCTGAGCCACCTGGCACCCCATGGCCAATAGCACCCTGTGATTAAAGTGCAGCAAAGTGGTGGAAGTAGCCCAACCTGAGGCAGTAACAGCAGAGGTGGAGACAGGGCGACCCTGTGGTCGCTGCATGCAGACCTGGTACAAAGTGAAGGCACAGCAGCCTTGCTGTGGTCCTTACTATTCACCCCTTAAGGTCCATGCAGTAGAACTGAGGGTTTGAAGGCAGCTCTGACTGACGGTTAGACAAGAGAAGTGATAGATACATACATGCATATAGGTAGATACAGGAGATAAGACATGATATATACATGTACTGTTCTCTCTCTATATATATATATACATATATATATACACACACATACACACAGTGTGCACACACACACAATCTCTCTTTGGACAAAACATCCCCAAGACAATATTGTTCTGTAGTCCTGGTGTTGGAGGGGACCGTGGAGGTGACTGTGGACAGTCCACCATTCAGTACATAAAGGTTGGCGTTTCAGGTCCCTCCTCCTGTGTTTTTGAGTCACAGTGGCAGCACTCGGCTCCCAGAAGCTCAGGGCCACCCAGTGTACCTGACTCTAACCAGTGGCCCGTGCTTGCTGACAACAGAGGTGGTACCTGGTACAGGCATCAGTCTGGTCCTTTTGCAGAAACTGTAAGTCTTACCCCAGCAGTAATTTTGCAGCATAAGCAACCTGTCCTCACACAACGAACTGACTGAGGAGAGGGGTCCAGACAGAACAGCAGGGCTTGGCAGACGGCTAGTGGCTCCCTTGCCGCCCAGGGTCCCGAGCAAAGTGGAGCCCACAGGAGGGAGGGGAGAGTTGGAAAGGATCATTCGTTTCCCTTCTTCTGTGCTTGCTTTAAACACAAAAGAATGACAAGTACAGTTAATGTAATGAATTGGTTGAAAAAGCCCCTCAAATTTCTTTTAATCCTTGTTGGAGAATGTGTATTTCTAAACTTAAATGCACTCTTGTTACACTGTTTGGAGAAAGAAAGCTTTTTTCGGCTAAGTTACAAAAGAGGAAAAATTTTAAACACTTCTTAAAAAAAGAAGAAAAATATTCTCTAATTCTCTTACCCCGAATACTGTTTTATTCAAAACTTTTTTTCCTTTGAGACAATTATTGTTGAATAGTAAAAAGGTAGCCGGGTGTGGTACATAAAACCAGGAGCTTTGGATCTTGTGTCTTTGGGCAATTTATTCTCATTGCCTCAGTTTATCCATCCAAATAATGGGGATAATAGCATTGTCTTCATCTCAGGACTTCTGCATGTTTTCACCAAGATAATGTCCAAGAGGGCCTGTTACATGCATCCTGCTAAGGAATGTGACTTTCTCTTGCTAGCAGTATTATTGTTATTATAAGGCGTTTGGAAACAAAGCCACAATCCCAAAGTACCCTATATTTGCAGTGATTGTACTAGGGACTCAAAGATGCTTCCTCTGTTGACTTTGCCTACAAATCCTGGAGAGGTCGCTTCTGAGAGATGCCAAGGAGAAAAAGGAAAATGCCAACTCCCATAAACATTATCACAATCTCTGCAGAATCGCGATGTCTCTGGTTTTTAAATCTACTGCAGGGTATTTATTATTCAGTGATAATAATAAATCGCTGCTTATAGAATCCAGGGAATCGGGTGTTGTGGAGCGGAAGAAGGAGAGTGCAAAGAGAAGAACTGCAAGAGACGGAGGTCCAGCCAGACTCAGGCTATTAATCATCGCCCTCCATTATTTCCTGAAGATTCATTCATTGTTCCATAGGTGCCTAGAGGGTCAATTAGAGACCTCAGACAGGCTTTTCCAAAGACACAGGAGGGTCAATTAGGCCCTCCTTATAATTTTCTGCTTTAACAGCAAATGCCAGCCTATCGCACATTGGATGCAAGGGAGTTTGGAAATAAACAGGGTACTTTTCCCCCTTCATTTTAAAAGAAAGAAAGGAACAAAAGTCCAACAAGGAGAAACAGAGGCAGGTGGGCACTAGCAGCACACAGCTCACTGGCTGTTCAGCTGTCAGTCAGGGAAAGCAAGGTGTGTTTCTTCACTGACCAAAGCTTTTGGGGAACAGGGTTGTTGTAGGGTCAGCGCTCCCGCAAGGGTCAGGAAATTTCCTTGATGGAACACTCTGTTCCAGTATGTGAGGTGATTCATTTATCTCAGGTGCCATCCCAGCTGTGTGTGTGTGTGTGGGGGGGGGAGTACAATTACACAGGATCCACAGATGGTACCTGGAAGCAATTGCAGTTGGAGTCAGAAGGGGCCAGACTGGCATAGAAAGAGTCACTGTGCCTACCCGATAGCTATGGTTCAGGTTGAGAAAAGAACTTAGCTAATTGCAGTGACATGCATTTTGAAGAAGGCAGTGGGTCTGAAGTGAAAGCGGGTGTATTCATGTCTGCTGAAGCTTTGGGTGAAACACTGAAGACAGTCCTATTTTTCATTTTTCCCAGAAAGAGTACACAAATGTACATTCCTCTGGGCAGGGATTGGAACAGTGCCTGGCTTGTAGTGGGCCCTTGATGAATATCTGCCGATGGAACGAGCTAATGACTGTGAGGCCGGGATTCTGCAGGTCAGGGATCCCTCCTGCCCTATGGAACACAGGGTTTCCACGCAGAAGCTGCCTTGGCCCTGGCTGCTGCTGCCACCCTGGTATCAGCTCTTCTCACCCCATTTGGCTTCTGACCCCTGGTCGTGAAGCAAGATTCATTTCTGTTGCTTTGGGTCTCTGTCCTCACTCCCAGCTCCTCACCTCGCAGTTAGAAAATGATCACTTGCAAGTCTTTTGTTGGGCCTGCTGTGGATTTCTTTCTTAAGGAAATAAAGAAGTTGCTAATTTGTTTTTTTAAATCGGGACACTTACAGTAACATCAAAATTGTAATTTCCTGTTTCTCTTGCAAAAATGGACCTGGTACGATTTGCCCAGGGTCTCCATTTGGTACCAGTTGGCTGGGCCTGAGCAGCAGCTGCCCTTCTTTAGCTGAGAACATGCTCTGTATTCCTCTAAAGTATAGTCAGGCCCATTTTGCTCACTATAGAACCTGCCTGGCTGCCTCCGCAGTGAAATTTGTGGTGACCCTCGCTCCTGAACCTGCCTGCTTGCCCCCAGATGTTGTGACCACTCCTGGGCCTCCTCAGTTTCAGCCTCCAACTCATTGAGCTGACCTCTGCCTGAGTCACCGCTCCCAAACTCTGTCTGCTATTGTTCTGAGGGCCACCTTTGTGCCTGGATTCTGTGACTGCTTCTCACCAAGCCATCCTTGGCTCTTCTAGAAGACTTACTAAGCCCTGAATCCCTTCTCTGCACAGTCTTTCTGCTGAGTTTGGTACAGCCATCCTCCGTAGGCCGCCAAATACCCTCTGCAGCCATCTGCTTCTTATCCAGCTGGCCATCCCTGACTACAAGGACTTTCTACTCCTGGTAATATTCCCTGCATCCTATGCCGCAGCCTAGGATAGGACAGGAGTGTCAGTGGTGCAAGGTGAAACGGCAGGCAGGGTAAAAGTCCCCAGGTGCCTCAGGAGTCCTGGTGTGCCTGTCCATCCTCTTTTCATAGGAATGGCAAGTGCTGGAAAGGCTTACGGATATCGTAGCTCTTCTAATACGGGCATTGAGTGTGTATTTTAGGGGTGCTCTGGTTTCAGCCTAGCAGGATAAACTTGCAAGGTTGCAAGAGTATCAGCCGGCTGACTATGAGTCCAGCCCAGGCAAGACAGCAAGGAGTTTATGAAAATGACCTCTCTACGTTTTCCCCTTTGTTCACAAGCCTCTGTGCCTCACCTTGGAAATGCAGCCTCTTATTAAATACAGCCAGGAAGCAAGGGCCTCGGAGCGGCATGTGAGTTTGAAGCAGCACTATTAGCAAACAGCCACTGGCTTGATTTTTAGTGTGCATATATTTTTGTGTATTCCACATGGGTTTTCTTTTCTTTTTCTTCTTTTTAATCCTCCTCCTTAAGGGAAACTCCCTTCTTGCAGTAGCTTCCTGGAAGAGTGTTCTAACTAATGACTTTAATCGTGTGAATGTAGAGCAGAAATGGACAGGGAAAACCCTCAGCCCATTTATCTTACAGACCCCAAGTGAACAGGCACAAAGCACCACAAGTTCTACCCTTTTCCTCTCCCTTTATTTTCTACTTTGCCTCAATTTATGCCTTGGCTTACACTCTGCTGCAGAAAGCCCGGTTCCCCAGCTTTCTCCTAAATCTACATTTTTCTGTTTTGTATGAAATAGCCAAAGTCTCAGGAGCTTGCCGTCATATTGCTTCAGAAAAATTAGTAGCATTGAAAGCTGTCATCTTATTCTGTATAATTTCAGTTATGTAAAGAAATTTGCAAAACCATTCACTCTCTCCGCAGCTCATCTCTGCAGTTCGGGACATTCTACCCGATGGTATTCTGTAGAAAAATACCCAAGATAGGGCTTCGGTCTACACAGTAGTTTAAAGTGAGTACTCCTGAAACAGGTACCTATTATAGCATAACTTCTGAGCTCTGTTTCAACCTGAAGACCTTCTTACTTTATGTGAGACATGGCCGAGAAAATTTCAATGGCTGTTGATCTAGATATGCTGATTATAGTGTCATTACTGTCATGAACACTAGTAGTGATAAATATTGTTTTGGAATCAATCCTTTAGTAATTAAAACTATTAATGCAGGTATAGTGATTGAGTTCCTAGTTGAAGAATTCTGTACTCCAAAAAATAGGAGTTGTGAAAGCCAAAGGAAGAGGTAGAGGGTTTATTTTGAAGCTGGGGTTGTTGTATTTTTCTATATTTGTGCTCTGTTGCTGCATAACCAGTGACCACACACTTAACAACTCAAATCAGTACCTGTTTATTAACCACAGTTCTGTAGGTCAGAAGTCAGGGTACATACTGGCTTTTTTTCTCAGCTCACAAGGACAAAATCAAAATCAAGGTGTTACCTGGGCCTGTGTTTCTTTCTATAAGCTCTGGAGAAGAACCTACTGCCTAACTCATCAGCCAAGGTATCGGCAGAGTTCAGTTCCTAGTAATTCTGGGATCCCCATTTCCTGTTTGTCCTTCAGGTGGTAGCTTCTCTCAGCTCCTGGAGGCCACCCACAGTCCTTGACACTGGGTGTCCTCATCTCCAAGGGCAGGAGCAGAGATGCTTGTGCATTAAATCCCTTCTGTGCAGTGAGTCCTTGTGCCTCAAGTATCTCTAGCTTTCCTTCATTCTGTGATCGGCACCCAGATTTCAGGAATCCTGTGATGAGAATAGTCTCCTCATCCTAATGACAGTGGATTTGAAGACATAATTAACATCTGCAGCATCACTTCATGCGGCACACTGATGACTGAAGAACTAGCAACTGCCATGTGTACACCATGGGCTGGGAATCTTGGGTGCCGGTGTAGAATTTTACCGCTGCCTACTTTGAGTTGATCCTGCTAGACTCATCATAGCCTTGATACACACATAGCTGCCAAGCTGCAGTATTTTTTAATAACAGAAAACACAGCCTAGACCTGTTTAGAAGCAGAAACTTTAGTATAAATGAAAGTGAGTACTTGTCCTTGAGGAAGGCGTCACCCATAAAGAAAGGATCTTAGGTAGAGTACCCTAGATGGAATTAGAAATCAAATTGCATACAGACCTACCCCAGTGAGTGCAGCGAGTGATTTCACTAGAAGGGGCTGAATGGGGATGGACTGTGGCCTCTGTTTACTAGCAGATACAGAACTGGAAATGGTTGGCTCTCTTGTGTGACCTGATTCATTGCATGCTCTTTTCTGTGCCTCTTGTGTCCGCATGGAGAATGGGCTAATGTTCAGGGTTGCTATAAGGATGAAGCAATGGGAGACGGATGTTCAGGCATGCAGTGAGCACTCAGCAGATGTGCCTTCCATTTCCTATTTTTGAACAGAGCTGTTTGTTGAGCCTGATTGGATGTTGAGGCCTGCATTTGATTCAGGTTGTGTGGACCTGACAAATTTCTGAGCTGTTCCATGGTGGGATCCCCACCAGGCTCAGGAAGAGGAGTAAAGGCCTAAATTTAGAGGCTGAGAGTGTTACTTCTAGCTTCCATGCCACACGTAATTCATTTATCTAAAAAATCCATGCAGATTCTTAGTTCAACCCTGGATACAGGCATGTTGCTTTAGGAAACGAAGAAGCATTTTCATCAGGTACCAGTTACACGCACTCCCCAGAAATGTACGCGTGTGCCTCCCCTTGGCTCTAGGGCCTCTGCCTAGGGCAGGCCAGGTCAGGGAGACAAGGGAGTCATCTAAGGTGGATACGTAAGGGGATACTTATGTGAGGTTCCTGCAAGTCACCTCCTTAGATGCTTGCCCTCCTGTCCTGCTTGCTTACTACGAGTGGAGCCTTCCCGATTCATCATGTACCCCAGCATAGATTTGATAGATGCACAGCTCTTTGCTAGAAATCTATGACCAGTTAGTACCAATGTCCTAGATTCCATCTGGGCCCACCAACAATCTGATACAAAAACCTATGAGCCAGACGTCAGGGTCTTTACCACAGGGGACCATGTTGATACAAGCGTTGAGCTCTTCATTGTCATAACAGAAAAGCAGGAGCCTGGCCTGGGTACAGAGTTATCCCATCCCTGAGCTCTGCATGGGGGTGCACAATCAGTCAACTGCATAAATACAACTTGAACACGCGCAACAGCGCTCCTGCTTCCCCTGCCATGTGCTGCCAGAGCCCTTGGAAAAGGATTACAGATGTTCTTTTTTTCCCTCGTTCCTCCCCCTATCTTTCTTTCTTTGCACCCACGGCTCTCTGCACTTGAAGCTAAATATAATGTATCTGATTTCCCATCATACATACTAATCAGGTTTGAAAGTTGTCTTGTGAGGCTTTAAAAAGCTAGCCAAGAGCGGTGCGCTTTCTCCAAAAGGATGTCTGCAATCAAGATGATTACATGGGAAAATAAATCATAATTTATATCGCTGAAAATGTCATTTGCAAAACACTTTGACAATACTTCCCTTTCAGCCTATTTTTCTGTGTGTGGGGTAAGTGCTGCCCTTCTGCAACTTTCCTTTTATTTTATTTATTTATTTCCTTTTAATGCTCTGAATATCATGGAAGCAGTTGCAGTTTCAGGGCAGCATCAGATGGATCAGAAACAAAACCGACATACAAGAAAGCCCCAAACTGAGCCACACCAACCTCGACGAGAGAACCCAAAGGCACTCTGTATTTAGGCTCTGCATGCACATGTGCTTTGTTTTCCTTCCTGTTAAAAAAGAACTTAAAGGCAGACTTTGAGAATTCAAAGACTTGTAGTAGGCCATCTCTCTTCTGCCCACCTGGCTCGGCATCAAATAAATACAGTAAATTGTCCAAGAGAATTGATCAGTTACCTAATTCATAAATAATCCCTTGGGATAAAGAATTATTTCTCATTGTGTCCTGATTGATAGCTATTATTTACACAGATGCCAGTAGTTACTATCTATGGTAGATTTTAAAAATTTTCCTTTGTGTATGTTTGTGATGCATAATGAATGTATTCACCCTGAGGTATTCGTACACACACATATGACACCTTTCTCCTTTGTACTCCCCCCCATCTCTACCTATCTCAGGTAGATTTTTTAAATGGACAGTTTTTGCCTGTGCCCCTCACAACCAGAAACACTTTGCCTTGTTAAATTGTATATCCTGACCTGTAGAGACTCACCCATTGTGCCTGTGTGCCTTGGGAGACTTTCTTTGAGCAACTGGACATTTGCAAAAACTACGCAAGCACTGGCTGTGAAAACATTTCTGGGATGGCACTTAACCCTACACTGTGCTTGAAACCCTTCCATTTCCGGTGTAAACCCTTCCACTTCCCGTGAAGACTTTTCCAATTCTGGTGTGAACTCCTCCATGTTTCCTGTGAGCCCTTTTGCTTTTGTTTGCGAAATGCCCATGCTAGTCTTTTTGGTGATGAGACAAAGAACTGAGTTGCCACATTTCCCTAACCAAGAGCAGGCCAAGCAAGCCCCTGAAGACAGAGCTGATGGTGGACACATGTCTAGCTGAGCCCAGCACCAGTTGCTGACCCACAGAACTATGGGCTGAAGATAAGTAGCTGTTGTTCTCAGCATTGATTTGGGGGATATTTTTCACATTTAAAGTTGATGGAGATTTCACCAATGAGTATGGTGTCTAGCTGCATCCATTTACCTATAAAATCCTGCAGTTTATCTTTCATTATAGCCAGGAGTACTGTACTGTATAAAAATACCACATCTTTTTTATCCATTCCTTGCTTGATGGGCATTTGAGTTGTTCCAAGATTTATCTATGACAAATTGGGCTTCTATAAACACGGGTGCACATATATCACTGTGGTATGATTTTTTCAATTCTTCTGGAAAAATACCCAGAAGGAAAAGAGCTGGGTCAAATGGGACCTCTAATCCTAGTTTTTTGAGGAATCTTCACACTGATTTCCACAGTGGTTGCAGACCATGCTCAGAAGTGAAATAAACTAGGTACATGTTTACACATGTTTACACATGTGTAAACATCACATTATCTCCCTAGTGTAAGAAATTGAAAGAGTAAATAAGATCCAAAAGGTACAATAGATATTGTGAAAGGGAAAGAAACTATTCAAAATTCAAAAGGAAAGAATAACTGGGATGGGAGAAAGAAGAAAAGAAGGAAAGGAAAATTAAAAAAAAATTAAAACTATATATATATGTGTGTATATACACAAGATAGCTAAGATAATTGTACTACTAATTTCTATTAGTTTATTGAAAGGAACAGTTAGTGCTTATATTGTTTGATCAATTTTGCATGCCTATATCCAGTAGTCTGAGCAACTACTTTGAAGATAACAATATGCAATATAATAACCATTGCTACTTTCTTTTCATCTTATTTTAAAATTATGTATCATTTTAACTGTTTTTTCCTTTCTTTGAAATAAGTAAGTAAATAAATAAATAAAATTAATGGGGATGATTCTCATGAACTGGACTCTTTGCTAGGTCTTACAAAGATGAGCGATGTGTCCTAATTTTTCCTTTTGCTCAGTTGCAGACTATTATTGGCACAAGTCAGTGATAATGGGATTCCTGCTCGTGCCCTGAGCAGTGACACATAAACTTTTCACAGAGGAAGTGATGTGCTTTAGGGTCATTAAAAAGTTTAAGATCCTTAAAATCTCTTCCCTGTCAGTGAAGAGGTAAAGAGTAAGTGTTAAGACGCAGAGGACTTAAGAGACACCTTTCTCCAAGCCTTATGTCAAAGCAAGACGTGTTTCTTCTAAGCTATTTATTTCTTTGTAAATCTGGACTTTATTATGAGAGTGTTTCCTTTTTCCCCTTTTACTACTAGGGAGCTCAAAAACAAATTGTTAGCACCCTTCTCTTCAACTTCAGCAAAGTCACAGTACCTGGTGATACCTCTTGGGAACTATTTTCTCCTTTTTCCTTTATCTCCTCTCCTCCTCCTCCGCCTCCCTCTCCTCCTCCTCCTCGTCCTCCTCTCCCTCCTCCCTCCTCCTTCTTCCTTTGTCTCCGTTTTCTTCTCGCTTTTTTCCCCTTCCTTACTTTGCAGAGGCAGTTTGTATTTCTGAATGCCGTCTCAAATCCCTCAGTTTTGACAAAACAGGTGGAGAAAACAAATAAAGACCAGATATACTGAGATGTTTCAAGCTCTGAGAACCAAGAGAAGGGCAGGGAGAGGTTCCTGGGTCGTTCTCTCCCTTCCTTCCGTAACTCAGCAGCACCTCTTCTATCTCCTCACCGACTCATTCCTCAGAGGAGAAAGAGCCCAGGTTTGGAGTCTGTGGTACTAGGTTTGAATCCAGGCTCCATCGCTGTATTTGGTCCATCTTACTGCCCCTTAAAATCACCAACATCTATTTGTGGCTTAAAACAATGCCTGTTTGTTACTTTACAGTTAGAGAGGTCCTGAATCTAAAGTCAGTCTCCCTGGGTTCAAGGTATCAGGCCCTCTGCTTCCTGGAGGCTCAAGGGAACAGTCCGTTCCCTGGCTGTTTTCAGCTTTTGGAGGCCACCAGCATGCCTTGCCTTGTGGCCCGTTCCTCCATCTTGACGGATAGCAGCAAAGTATCACTTCCTTTTCTTTCCTGACTCTGCTTCCATCCTCCCGTATCCTTCCAACCTGACTCCTGCCCTCTTCCTCCTAAGGAACCCTATGACCACACTGCTGTCCTCTCCATCTCAGGCTCCTTCCCGTAATCCCACCTACTGAGCCCACTTGGCCCTGGGAGGTGTCAAGAGTCACTGGTACTGGGGGTTAGGTTGTGGGCACCTCTAGGGCTCATGGTTCTATTTACTGCAACCTCTCATTCTGGGCTCCAGGTTCCATGATCCCTAGAGCCAGGACGTTATCATCCTACCAGCTATTTGGAGACACAATAAATACCCGCTTTGTCCGGGTATGTTTGGAAGGGTAGTAATGTCAGTGGGTGATTGGAATCTTCCTCAGAAAGCCATTATGGGCCCATGTTTAGAACTGACCTGTGGACAGACCATCACATGTTCACCCCACCCCAACATTCCTTCAACAGCTATGTATGCTTTGGCTGTGGTCCTGTCCTCTGGGGCTGGAATAATCAAGCTCCAAATTGGGAGGCAGCAAAGGCCAAGAATGAGCTGTGGGCAGCTTCCATGTTTGGTGAGGGCTCTCCTTCTGGTCCCCAGGTAGACATCTTATTGTGTCCCTTGATGGCAGAGAGAGGAAGGACTCTAGTCTCTTCTTTTAGGACACTAATTTCATCATGAGGGCCCCCCCCTCCATGACCTCATCTGAAGCTCATCAGTTCCCAAGAGCCTCCCTCCAAATATTATTACAAGGTGAGTGTTCCACAACTGAATTTGGAGGTTTGCACAAGTATTCACTTCAGCCAGGTGTGGTGGGTCATGCCTGCAATCCAAGCACTTGGGATGCTGAAGCAGGAGGATTGCTGTGAGCTTGAGGCCAGCCTGGGCTACGTAGTAAGTTCAAGGCCAGCCTGAACTGCATAGTGAGACCCTGTCTGAAAAAAAAAAAAATCACTCATAGCCGCTTCTCCTTCACATCTCTGCATAGTCCCGTGTAGTGGGAAAAGTTTGCTCTGAGAACCTGCAGCAAGCCCTATGTCTGTTCCAGTTGCGGCAAAAGCAAGCTGTGCAGTCTTGGGCTTGTTGCGTCTCTTCTCTGTACTTCATGTCCATGCCTGTAGTGCGGTAGGTATATGGTATCCACATCATAGGATTATATGGACCAGTTGAGATGTTCAGGGCCATGGCTCTTTGTCACCCATGAAGTGTAGCAGGGGTACGTGCTCAGAAGCTGTGGGAGGAGGGCATCTTACCTCCCAGGACTGCATAGGCCCCTTGCCCTCACCTACAGGGAGGTGGCTGCAATGGCACATGCCACAGACTGGAGGGCGTTAGTGGCATCGGAGTGGATTTTACTTTATCCTTTTATAGTTTCTGCCAGAAAGGTGAAGATATGCAGTTAATTGAGCACTGATAGAGTACCAGGAACATGCTGATTGCTTTCTGTGCATTATCTTACTCATCAATCAGGGGAGGGCAGGGCTGTCATCTGTTTACAGTTGAGGGAATCGAAGATCAAAGGGCTTTCATCCCTGTGACCAGCAGCGGTAGTGACAGCAGTATTGAGAGCAATTAGAATGGCAATCACAATGGTAGCGGTACTGGAATTGTCATAGCAGAAGCTGACATTTACTATGCGTCGGCCACTGGGTAAAGCTCTACATTATCTGTTTAGCCCACACTAGAAGGTAGGTATGCACATCATCTCCATGGGCAGATGAAGAAATGAGGCTCTGAATGGCCCAGTGGTTATCACAAGACCTTTCTGGGGGAGGCGTATGATTGGCCAATACCTAATTTGAGTCCCCAGGCTGTGATGGCCATCAGCGCCTTTCCTCTTTCACTGCCTAGAAAGGGGCTGATTCTGTTCTGAAAGGTCCCCAGGCTCAACTTGCACCCTGCCCCAAAAGGATGCCCTTTGCTGCAAGTCTAGGGCAAAGGAGAACCAGCTGGCTGCTCTTATCAGCTAGGGAAGCTGGCACCTGGCCCACGCCGCCTTTGTGTCTCAGAAGTAAAGGAGAAAGTTTCCTGTAACTGAGCCACCATGCCAGCAGCAGTGCCTCCAACCACCACGGTCTCTGCAAGGCCCATTACCAGGCTGCAGTGACAGAGTGTGGTGAGCCTGCAGCTCATCCTGTGTCTAATGGAACTGAAACGAGCACCCTACTGCCCTTGTTTTCCAGTGGCTCGTCCAGGGCTCAGCGAGGTTTATTAATCTTAGCATATAATGGAAAATGTGTTGCCATGTTAAATCTCCAGCCGCTGCTCACTACTCCGTGATTGAAGGCAGCAGGAGCCTTTGTCTTATTTACACACGGTGCCGGCGAGAGACACTTAGAGCAGGGGGACGCCATTGTAAAAATCCGTGCGGAATTCAAGTGTGCATTAACGCGTGTGACCAGATGGCTCTAAGATATGCCACTTTAGCCAAAAATCATCCTCTGGAAAACGCTTCTGAAGAACATTGACTGTGCATAATAACTGCCTTGAGTAAGGCCGTCATTTGAGAAAATGTAGGAGGTAGAGGTGAACAGAAGAAAACGGGAAAATGTCCCTGCTTATCATCCCATTGTCCCTCCTGGTGCCTGCATGGGGAAAAACTCCACAACAGTGCAAGAAACCATGGGAATACTTAGGCCATTTAGAATCACTTTGAGTTATCATCCAAAAAATTGCTACCCATTGCTAAGTTATATATTAAAAAATAAAGAAAAAAAATAAGGGCTTCCCACTTCTTGAAGGCCAGAAACAACTTGCTGTTAGTTAGATCATGCAATAATAATACCGATGTCTGCAATGTTCTTTGGTTTGTTTTCTGCTTGTGTCTTACAAGTTTCAAGGACCATCTGTAGAAGCATCTAATAATCCTAACGGTATCATTCTTACACTTGAGGTCTTATTATCCTCTTCTCCCTTAGCCATATAAGCAGATGAATAACCTCCTTTGGCTTTACTCAGATAGTGCTTGTAGCAGACACCATGCACACATTGTGAGATTGGGGGCACCAGGAGTCTGCCTCAGAGGCTAGCCAGGCCAGGAGGGTCACGCATCACCTTGGGGCAGGAGTTACAGAATAAGCCATTCTGTCTGGCAGAAGTTCAGCTTTGCAAAGCATACTTTAAAGCTGCAAGAGGTAGGTGAACTTTTTAAAAAGAAATTATCTGACTATAAAGTTGGCTTTCTTTCGCAGAGATGTACTGTCCCCACTGAGAAGAGTCACATCCAGCAAAGTGCCTACTCATCCCTCTATATTGTGAATAAAACAAGTGGGTGCATTTTCTTTGCATTACAGCAGTGCACTACTTTGTTTTGTAAAACTTTCCATTTCATGTGACTGTTTAAGTTTGACCTCACATTTGAGTTCCTTTACAGTATTACCATCTTGTTGACAGCCACCTGTCTGCTTTTTCAGATGGTCATATCTTTGAACTTGTAACATACCTTTTAAGAAGCAGCTGGAAAAAAGGAAAGAAAAATTAATGATTCTTTTCCTCACTGCGATTTTGTCAGCTCCGTTTTGTACATATATGATTATGAAGCAATTTGCATGAAATTTACACCTTTTCAAATTTTGAAAATTGCCTTGTTGAAAAAGAATCACTGCACTTCTCAATACCACACTGATTAATCACAGTTATAGAGTAGACATAACATTTTTATTAAACTTTCAGTGAGCAGGAAAATTAGCACTTCCTGCAATCACGATACTAATTTCATTAGTGAATGTTTTCATTTATAAAGTGCTTCTTCCTTATCTCGTACCTTTTATCCTTTGCATATTGACCAAAGGGAGGGGATATCTTTGGGAGCTGGTAGTAAACCATATTTATAATACACTGTGACCTCATCGACAAGCTACTGCTTCTAACTGATCGTCCTCCTTGATCATAAATATCCATTCTGTCGGTACCTCTCTGAGCTCCTCTTTGAATTTCAAATGTGATAAGAGCTGGTTTCCATTCTTAAGAGCTTGCAGAGGGATGGTTATTGGCATGATTAAAACTCTAAAACCACATGTGGCTATAACAATAAAGAAAATACAGAGTTTTGTTGATTTATGCTCATATAATTTCTTTATTAGATGCTTAAGGTAAAGAGGGACTAGATGAGAACTAAGAAAGGCTGTGGTCCCCTTCGCTTTTTTAGAAATGGAACCATACAAATTACCCTGGAGGACATGAGAGGAATGAGGCTAGGCTGCTGCCTTAGGGGTCTGCAGCCTCGCTATTTTATTTATGTATAAGTGTAGTTTATAAATTTCCAGTTTCACTACGAAGTACCTTCTGAAGTGTGGTGGCAGACAAAGTAAGGCAACAGTTATTTTTTTACCACCTTCCTGGGGGGAGCCAAGTGTTACTCAGTGTTGAGGACACACTAGCTGCCTCTGCCCAGGCAAGGGAGCCAGGGAAGACGCAAGGTTAGAACTCCTGAAATGATGTACTTTCAGAAGCAAATTTCTGGTGCTGTGCAAGAACTGCAGTGGAAAGGCAGAGGAGGTGCACATCTCCGAGCAAATTCCAGAAAGGACAGTGTGGCCAGGGGGAGGTTGAAGAGGTGAGAAGGGGGTGGCAGGATAAGGAGCCCCAGAAAAGTGTTTCAGGCATCAGGATCAGAAAGTGCAAAACAGCCTGTCAAGGAGAACATACTCATTGTTGAAGAGACTGTGTCAACCAGAGGGCTTCTTCCTATGCCTCATGATTTTTAAATTTGGAATTGAGGTCTATATATAAAGAGAAATATTGCTCCTTTCTGTATGTGTGTGTGGGAAAGCTGTGTATGTTCACGGTCCAAGAGAAGTGCATACTTCTGAACAACCATTGAAGGAGAAAGAGGCAGTGACAGTTTCTAAATCTTATGCATTGTGTATCTGTGTTTGTAAATATGTTGACTACATAGTTTATTACATGCCAGGTGACTTGAAAGTTAAGTGACTTGCCCAAGGTTACACTACCATTAGACTTGAGAACCAAATCTTATCATAAATGACTAAAAATTTTCATGACACACACTCACATATATATATATGTATATATATATATATAGTTATATGCATGTATATTCATTGTATGTCTTACATCTTAACACATACATATTCTTTGAATGCATTATTAGTTTCTTTAGTAATTATTCTTTTGCTTTTATCTTATTTTGCCAACTTGAACCATAGGTACAGCTGCTCCTTATCTTAAAACCCTGGCACCAGGACAAGGTCCTGCAGAGTATGCTACTATTGCAAACATGCCCCAGCTAGAAGACACTGCAGTGTAGACAGTTGTGTGCTATTATTTGACATTTGCCAGACTTGAACAAAAAAGTAATCTTTGCCAAAAGCGTTGGCAAAGATTTGGAGAAGGACAAAATCTTACATGTTACAGATGAGCGTGTCAACTGATGCAAGCACTTTGAAAAAATATTTAGGTATTCACTAACGAAGTAGATTATAACATTCACTGCAGTTTTAGTCCTATGGACAAACTGATGGGAAACTATCCAGGATTAGAAAAATTTTAAGAATGTTCTGGCACAGTGTTTATGATAGCAGGAAACTGGAAACCTCTTAAGAGCTTGCCACAGTAATACAGAGAAATCAGGAAATCTACAGGTGGTTTCTTTATAGAAGGGAATTCTAGATGGCAATAACAATGAGTAGATTCTTGTAACCAGCATCCCCACAGAAGAATCTCAAAGCTTAATGTGGAATTAAGAAAGCAGTGGAACAGGAAAATATATACAGTAGGATTCAATTTATAGAGAGTTCAAATTGTAGAAAAAACTCAGTGTATTGTTTGAAGATGTAAAGATGGATGATTGGCTGTAAAGAAAATGGGTGCACGAATAGCACCAATCCTGGGTGAGCAGTGGGGAGGAAAACAGGGAGACGTCCTAGGGAGGGAAGCACAGGAGGTTCTAGAGAATCTCCTTTCTTAGGCTGAGTGCTAGATGTGTAGGTGTCCTACTTACTGTTATAAATGATGTATATGTACTCTTACTATGTGGTTACATTGGAGTATGTTAGAAGAACTGCTTCCAAGGTCAACTTTTTAAAAATGCCCTACTACCTTGAATCAGAATTCGGTGTCAGACACCTGGGCTTTGTTTTTTCTTCTTGGTCTTGGCCCACTGTGAAAACTTGCCTCACGAGGACATGGGAGTATGGTTTTGCCACCTGTGACTCAAGCGTCTCCATATTCAGATCTATCCTATTTGTAAGATGCATCTTCTTGCCACAACAGTCTTAGTCAGTCCCCTGCTCAAATGCATTCAGTGGCACCTTGTTGCCGCCACAACCAAGCCATACTGATCAGCTTCTTTTCTTTTTCGCCATGTACTTGCTGCCTCACTACTGTAATTTGTGCATCCTCTTTGTACATTTTCTTGTGTGTAACTCTGTAGCTTAGCCCAGACAGGGTGGGCCGGGCTGCAGGGGTGAACCACAATCCGGTGGCTTTCATCAGGGCTGCCTGTTGCCTGTCCTTCCCATGCCATCTGCTCATTCTTGGCCTCCACTTGTATATAACCCAAGTTCTTTACATGTAGCATTTACTGTTCTTGCTACAGAAACGAACCCAAACGTTGGAGCTTAATGCAACACCTGATCATTATTTCCCAGTTCTTTGACTCAGGAACCTGGGTGCGCCGTGGCTGGGTCTTCTGCTGCATGTCCCAAAAATGGTAGTCAGATATTAGCCATGCGGTGCTCTGATCTGATAATTGGACTGGAGAAGAGTCTATTTCCAAGATCACTCAAAGGATTGGCTGACTCCACTGCCCTAGAATTATTGGGCTGATAACCCTGGCTTTTGCCGACTCTCAAGTGTTAGCTGGAGGCAGCCCTTTGCCCTCAGCTTCTGAAAGCTACCCATTGCTCTTTACCATGTGGACTTAAGCAGTATGGTGCTTTGCGCCATCATGCCGGAAGAGAGTCCCTAGTCCAAATCTGCCAACAAAATCGGGTCTTTTCTGGAGTGACTCCCCATCACTTCCTCCACATTCATTTTTTCAATCGTGGTGCGTTCATCTTGCCCACATTCAAGGGCAAGAGCTACTCAGTGCTGTGAATAGCAGGAGACAGGGATAACTGGGGCCGCCTTGAAGTCTCTCAGCCAAACCTGAAGTGTCCTCTGTCTTCCATAATGCCAGTTAGTCTCCTTGAAGACTCATCGGAAGCTGTAATCACTTCTTCCCTGGGAGCAGAAAAAGCCCATGGCAGCCCACGGCCAGAAGATCTGCCATCTCAGCCTTCAAGTTAAAGCAGGAAGAGTTTGAAGGGACTTCGTATATTTCAGTCACAACCCTGAAGCCTCAGTTAGTTCAGATAAAAAAATCTAGGAGGGAAGATCCACCTTTGGAGGTGAGGAGTAGGAAATACATTAATGAGGACTTTTTT
The DNA here is from genome assembly GCA_004027595.1 of Dinomys branickii. Classification (NCBI taxonomy): domain Eukaryota; kingdom Metazoa; phylum Chordata; class Mammalia; order Rodentia; family Dinomyidae; genus Dinomys; species Dinomys branickii. The sequence goes on along the minus strand of PVLD010005838.1, from coordinate 87,295 downwards.
TGTTTTTGTTTTCCCTAGGATGAGTTCTTGGATTATTAAAACTAGCTTCTCGCTAATACTCTTCACATGAGGCATTCAGGTAATATTTGTTTGAAGATGGTAGACAGTGATGGCCCTTGGCCACATTGGCAGCTGCATGGACATGGTGGTGTTAGTCTTCCCTCTATACAGTTTTCATTTGCGCTCCTGAAGGAAGTGAAGGAAATGAAGGGGATTTCTGCACTGATGGCAAGAAAGCCCAAGCGGTATGATTTTACCCCGTGCTAAGATTCTGCGACTTCAGCTTTGCTTTGGAAGGGGTGTTTGTGTTTCCGTCACTCCCCTCACGCCTTGCAATTGGCTAATATTTAGACAGTTTTTACTGTGTGGTTGATATTGTTACAAGGCATGGTGTGGCTTGGAAGGTATAACCTGCATAATGAGTAGCATACTCCTGAAACCACTGTTGGGTCTTGATTATTTTTAATACTATAAAGAAATGTTTCATTACATCCAATCACAGTAACCCCATTTACTCTCAGCCCAGTATAGAGAAGTTATCAATGTGTAATGCCTCTCTACGGTCACAGATGGAAAATGCCTAGATAAATACGGGAAACAATTTTAAACATGTGAAAAAAAATCAATTTTCATAAGGTTACATCTTTTTACCTCTTCGTATAAAACATGCTATATTAAAAGAGATTAAATTTTACTCTGTGGAGTAAAATGCAAACACAAAATTATTTTTTTCATTTTTCAGAGCATGCACTGGATTATCATTTATTTATGAGGCTTTTTTAATCTAGAATATATGGAAATCTTTTCTTGAAGCACACTATAATATTGAATTGGGAATGTTGTCTGACAGTTTCCTTCTTACAGTTGCATAGAATGAGTCGCCTGTATGAATTTTTTAAAGAAACTTCAATATACTCTGCATTTGAAAGGGAAGATGTAGTTGTCATAATCTTGGGAAATCTTTGTAAAAATGGCTTCCCTTCTAGTTCTTCTGTTCTGCTAACTTTTCTGCCACAGAGAACACCTCTATGATTCTCTAAAACCCATAAAACATCTACTTTTCTTGCTTCTATTCAGAATTTAGACTCAACAACTGAAGCTAACCACGAACTCCTCAAAAACATTGCTTAGTTAAACATCAAGCAGTGGTGGATTTCTGTGAGTTCTTTTTGCATATTTTGCTATTTGGAGGTATTGGGCCTCAAAGGGCATTATATCCTTTCTTCTAGAAGCATCCAAGGCAGTTATATCACAAAACCACGTGACCCTGGAAGTAGGGACTACATAAGAATGCAGACTTTGACATTCTAATCCTTTCTCAGTAATATTTCCATGTTACCTCCTCGAGGCCACCCTACACACATGGCTTACTTGACCATTTTTTAAATTTCAGTTTCCATGGGAAGAAATTATTCAAAAGGAAAGAGAAACTGGGATGGAGAAAAGGGGAGAAAAAAAAGAGAAAATCATATATATGCAAGATAGTTAAGATGGTTGTACTACTGATTTCTCTTATTTCACTGAAAAGAAAGGTTTGTGCTAATATTGTTTGGACAATTAAATGCCTGTATCTTATACTCTAACTACTTTAAAGATAACAATATGCAATGTATTAATCATTGTTGCTGTCCTACTATCTTGCTTTGAATTTTTTTTTCTCTTTAAAATAAAATGCTTAAAAATTTTTATTTTCATTCTGAGTATTAGTTAGCTAATGGATAACAAATATCCCCGAAGCACTGATGAGTCTGTCCATTGCTTGTTGTGGCTTTGCTTCCCTGTCTTCTTCTGGGGCACAGGCTGAAGATGAGTTAAGGCATACTCTTACAATGATGCTAACTGGTAGCTCCCAATATCTTATGAGGGCTGGACCCAGACTTAGCACTCCCCATCACTCTCTTTGGCCAAAGCCAGTCACATGGCCAAATCCAAATTCAGTTGGGATATTTTATACCTCCAAGGAGGGGAGAAGATGGAAATAGAGTTTTTGCTGAATAGATTTTCTGTCTAATCTTTTTGATTTAGGGAAAGGTATATTTAGTACAGGTAGGGTAGGTAGATGGATAAATAGATAAGCCATATTTTCATACATATATTAAAATATTTTTCATATATATGCATAGATATTGATATAATCTCATTCAGGTGTCAGACTTCTTCAGAATTGGACCTCCAGCATTTGTCCCCTGAATTCTGGTCCCGTCACTATGAATAAAGGGTTCCTTCCCACCGGCTCATCAGTGGCCTGGTTCATTTTCCCTCCAACTACAAATTCACCGAGAAGGGAATTTATACAGTCCTGACGTGATTCACCTCTTCAGACCTGAACCAGATAGAATTTTAGATCAATTCTTTCTACTTCCCAGGGCTGGGGCTTTGCACAAAATACTTAACCTTTCTGGGCTTTGGTTCCTAAATCATATAAATAAGGATGATTGTGTCTGGCTTCATCCTTTACACCTCCATTAAGGTATTTTGGATAATTCTGCAGTTCAGAGTGCTGAAGTGCTGTGTGACTCCCTCTGCAGTCACGGGGAAGCCTCCACTGTGTGACCATTCTGTTGCTAGGGATTGTCAATGATAGGACTTTCCATTTAGCATGTTCACTAGTGACCTCATTGGGCTTGTGCCATTGGCAATTCAGTTTCCGGATTTTACTTGGGTGGGATGGATTCAAATGTGCTTTTTGCTATCACTTGTACCCTGAAGGCCACAATTCTTCTAAATAATCACAGATTGTTAATTAGTGTTTTCACAAGAACATCCAGTAATTGTAGGCTCAGATTTCAAACAAAAAAATAGATCCTTCGTTCTTGTAGAAATGCTGTAATGTGTTTACGAACATCATTTTGACCACCTCCTTCAGAAAGTCCTTACATAATGTTTGACCATAACACAAGATATATTACACTACATAAGTTGTTGCTGATGAATTTTTGCCTGTTCAACAATTAAAAGTAATCTCATACTATTAGTCTCTTTACATTTAATTTTATCTTTAATATAACTATTGATGAATACCAAATCATATGTAACATGTATTATATGCATACTCATACTCCAAATACACAAAGATAGATGCATAGACACATAGGTAGGTAGTTGTTATGAACTGTTTGAAAGAAATTCATTTCCAGTTGTGGGTCATTTGGACAAAGATCAATATGATATATCATCATTATAAGCAAATGAAAATGGATGCAAGCTGATGGTTTTCAGTGTGTCTTCTAATCCTGCATCTCTAACACTTGGAACACATATTAAATGGTGCAGAATGTCTGTTTCCGAGCAGGTTTAATAGTGAGGGTACAGCCCTGTAAATGACTATCACTTGCAGTGCTGTTATAGCTTTGTTGATTGTTAAAATTAATTATAAGCTCTCTTCCTTTTCAGAAACCTGTATCACAAGTAATAATAAGATTATGTCATACCTCTTCTACATTATTTTCTTGGCCCTGTGTATAGTTATTTAGTTGGTTGGTTGGTTTTCTTGTCCATATTGTCAACCACTCCATCATGTTTAGTTTTCCATTTCTGCTCTTGTTTTCTTTTTTTTTAAAACTTTTGGAAATATTAAAAGGCCACTAAATGATTCAGCAATAATTATGCAGTTCCCGCTTTGTGAGTATAACTTTATTAAGCCCTGGGGATGAAAGGGCAAGTTTTGCTTTGTTCCTAATTCATATCTGAGTCAAAGAAATAGATACTTGAATAAATTGCACTTGAGTGTGACACAGATCTCTTTAAGATACGGAAGACAGAATCAGAGGAGGGAGAGGGAGGAAGCGCAGACACCCAGTACCAAGAGGCATCCAAGTTGTGTTGAAGGACAGTTAGAACTCACCATGCGAAGTAGGGAGGATTCTCCAGCCTGAAGGATGACAGGAAGGGAAGGACATGGGGTCCTTGAATCTTCAGTTAAGTCTTTCTTGAGTACAGACTAGGGGGTCAGAGCAGAAGATGAGGCTGAGAGGGAAGAGGGACCGCAGGAGGGGCTGTGGTGAGGGCAACATGGAGGTGGACTCCAGGGAAGAGGGGTCAGCCAGGCAACCTCTGAACTTGGCTGTGAAATTTCAAAGTTGATGGGAGCGCAGAGATCCTCCTCTCCATTACAGATGGAGAAAGAGGTGGAGAATATTTGAGTCTCCAGCCTTTCAGCCTAAGAAAACAAATGCCATCTACCTTGTAAGGTGGTTGTGAGAAATAAAATAAGAGAACACTCTCCTTAAATCTTTTCAAGGGATGCCTGGAACACTCGAGCTTTTCTGCTTGAAATGAAAGTACTTTGAAAAATCACTGAAACCCAGGGAGAATGTCACCACTTCACTGTACACCACAAATTTCATTCTAAATATGAAAGCACCAGGGCCTGGGAGTCTTCTGAATGATGTGCCTGGCTGAGGTGTGATGGGTGCTTCCTGTTGTGGGTGTGGTACCTGCTTACCCTATTATGCTGCAAACTCTTTGAGCACAAGGGCCATATTTGCAGTTTTCTTTGCCAAAAGAGGAATTCCATCAGTGCTGAGAACCAATTGCAGACAGATTTTCTGTGTGATTCCAAATAAATGACACCCCCATGCACCTGTGTGAGCCCATTGGAATCAGGGGCTCCTGGCAGATGCCCAAAGGTGTTGACCACCAGTGGTCCCATCATGGTCCGATTGCCGAATGGAAATGCGGAGCAAATGGCACAGAAATGAGTTCTTTAGCGTAAGCACACTTTTCTACAACATTAGCTTTATAATCCCAAAAGCTCCAGCATTCGTAAATTATAGGAGCCACTTTGACACTATCTGGTTTGCAAAGTATGTGAAGGATTTCAAGTTAGAATTCAGCTCCATGGAGAGTGCAGTGGTGAGAAAATGAGGAGAAAGAGCAGTCTTCTGTGAGAAGTTTTTTACATTATTATTCCCTTTATAATGGCATTGATGATGGCCTTTATTAGAATGCATTCTTCAGTAGAATGTCTGCTCTTAACACCTCTGTGCCCTGCCTTCTTCAAGCATACCAGCCTCTGGGGATATTTCTCCTCCTAAGTCTCGCTGAGTAGATCTCTAAAAAGATATCTGTTAATTTATCATGTGAGAAATCAGCCTTTGGTCACATTGGAGTTATTTGGGTTGCTTAAAGACATGTTTCACATGAAAAGCTTTATTGGAAATCTTTTTTAATTATAGTTGTATCTTTGTAAAGTACAGTATATGACAATCCATAACAAGTATTTTAAAGATACTTACAATTCTGATCTTATAAAGAAAAAAGTTATGTATGGTCATTTGAACTAATTGCTAAAATGACACTACGTTAATTAGATAATTAAAGGTCTTGAGCATGTGGCTATTGTATTCATTGGGCTGGAAGCCAACATTTTCTATAGCTGAGAAAATGGGTTAGCATAATTCAAAATTCAATTGCTGTACCCTTTTTCATGTGAATAGATAATAGGGAACAAGTCTTAAATCTGTATTGGAAAAACTAACAGGAACTGGTTTTATTTTAATTGAGTTCTAAAGCTCTCCTAGGCCCTCCCATTGTCTTTACAGTTTAACCCTTTGAGACTAAGACTGGCTGCTGGGTAGCCTCATCCACTCCCATGGTAATGGTAACAGTAATCCTTTTGGGTTATTTAGAAACCTCTAGGAATATGATATCCTTACTAATAAATGCCTTGGTACAGAAGACCAGAATTTATTTCTCTTCTTTTCCTATTGGTCATTGAGAATAAAGGCAACCCAGGGCTTAGAGTAGGTTGTACCAGTTCATTTTATAAGTGTCTTAACTTATCAAGGTTATTTGTCAGGAAAATTATCTCTTGTAACACCAGGTTCCTTACCTTTGGATGACAGGACTTAATACAAAAGTTTTCCCCATGCCAACTAATAGTGTAAGTTGATTTCATATCCTTTTATTTTATAAAGTTTTGCTTATCAGGTTTGTCATCCTCTATTTGAAATTAAAATGTGTGGTCTCAAGATGACCTTAAAGTAACTGATCCCCAAATCTAATCACTCCTCACATCTGTGAAAATCGACAAATGTGTCAGGTGTAACTTGCAGCATCAAAACATTGTTTTAAATATTTCATTTGTAGGCAAGGCAGAGATCATCTTCAGAGGAGTCTTCTGAGAAGGAGCGCCGTGTGCGCTAACATCTTTGGCTTCTCCCTGCTGTAATCGGCACTTGTTATCTGTGGGTCTATGTGAGCAGAAAATGTATGGTTATATGTTCTGCACGAGTGAATTATTGATTGGATTTATGGCCAGAAGAATGTTCCTAAGTGGTCAATACATTGCCAAAGTGTGTGAGGTGAAGGTAAAAATAAAGCAAAATCTATACTTTTGATAGCAGTTGCTGCTGGGTTGTGTTACACTTGTCATTTGAGGTTACTGTTGCATATGGATAAAAATGGTAATTATATTAACATAGATGAAAATGTCGCATCAAAACACATTTCCTTATCAATAGGAAGCATTTCTGTTTTCTTACCTGTCAAGTTTCATTTTTCTGAAAATTACATTCTTCATGATATTGATATTGCCTGTCTCTCCCACATAGTCTGTTGCTGTGTAAGGAGAGTTCAAAAATTTGCCTACATTTATGAAAAACTTCACGTGCAACCCTTATATTTCAGATTACTGACCAATGGCAAGTCACAAAAATGTCACTGCCCATTTGCTGGGTTTCTCCCCCTTTTTCTTAATACAGGTTTGCTGTTCATAGCTCGTAATGATCACATTCATCACGGGGAGTTGGTCTGCGTCTATAACACACCATAATTCTGTCTTTATCCACTTACCCTCCTCTCCCCAGTTCTCCATCTCTCGGTTCCATTCCCTTTTGTAACAGTTTTTTCTCCCTGTTTTATATCATTTATCTTTTATTTTGACCTTTAACTTATTGCTTCTTGATTAGTCCAACCTTGGCTTGATACAGGCATCTGTGCTTTGTCATTTCTAGCAAGTGGCTCATGACCCCCTGCTTAATGGTGAATGTGTTATGCATAGTTGGAATTAAAAGAGACATCTTTATCAAATGGAGCTGAACCATGGCTCTCGATACTTCTGCTCATATCCCAGTGACCTCTTACTTCCTAGGTGAGTTAAGTGCGCCCCTTCCACTTGCAAACAGCCTATCAGTGTTTCGTTTCACTAATCATTGGCATCCTATTTTCTGCCAGAGCTCTGCTAGTTCTGGGGACAAAAGGGGAGGAAAAGAAGGGCCTGTAGCCACAAGGGTTTGGTCCGTGTCAAGTGCACAGTTAACCTGCTCCAGGTCGGCTTTAGGCAGAAAAACAGGACTTCGCAGAGTGCTGGTGATTCCTCCATTCCCTGTCTGAGCAGAGCTATTAACACAGGAGTTGGTAGAAGTGAATCTTTTGTTCTTTGTTTCTCTTTGTTATTTTTTAAAATTGTTGTTGGCACATGTTTGCAGTACATACTGATTCCATTCACTGTGGAGAGTTGGCCCATGTGCATAGCACGCCTTTACTGTTTCTGCCTCCCCTCTCTTCCTTCTTGGTCCCCTTCACATTTACAGAAGAGCCGCTGAACCTTTTGTTCTTGAAGCCTTTGTCCTTGTGAGTCTCTTACTTAGAGCATCTCTCAAAGTCTTTAAAGATGTGTGTTTTATAATAACTGGTCTGTAAATCTGGGTAGCTGCTTTGCCTGTTAGTTCAACCAAAAGAGGAGGTTTCGAGGCAATGTCAGAGCACTGCTTGGCCTTGTGAGAGAGGGCACAGCTGGCCCTCCAAAGCATGCTGGCATTTCAGGTGAAATTCTGACAATCCTCAGTCTTGATTCATGCTATAGCTCCAGAATCTAGCCTGCTCAGTGTAAAGCGAGAGCCCTTGTGACATCTTCAGAGGAACTTACAATCACTTCTTAATGGTTCTTTTAAGGAGAGATTTTTTTTCTTTTCTGAAGTAGAATCTCCGGTCATAAAATGTAGGTTTTGTGGCAAGATATACTTGGCAGAAGTTCCTTGAGAAGAGGCCTGGAAATGTCAGTGTCCCACATTCGTCTTCCAAAGCTGGGGCTGATTCACTGATAACATAATGATAATGCAAGTGCCTTCAATGTCAAAGCACAAGGCAGTGAGGCTCTGGCCCAGGAACCTGTACCTGAGGTGGTGTTGGGAATCTGGAGGGTTTTGAGTTAAGTGCTTTTGACACACAGAATCAAAAGTCAAGGGCGAAACTGCCTTTTAAATGCTTTTTCTGAAGAGTCCACTGCAGATGTAATTGAGCCTCTCAGGTGAAGAGCTTTATTAGAGCAAAGCTGGTTAGTGTTGCATACCTATTTGTGTGAATATTTTAGGCATCGTCACATAACTACTATGTGACATTGCTGAAGGTCCCCAGCTTTTTTGTTCTCCAATCATTCCAGAAGGAAAATGCTAATGCAAAAATATGATCTAACCTGTGCCATTCACGTTGGTAGGAAGCAGCCCATCCCTTCCCTCTGTGATAGAGCTATGTAATTATAATGTTAATGATGTGTGTATTTTCTGTCTTGTACTCAAGACTATAAGATTCATAAGGCCCGAGACCACGCCTGGTTGGATCATTTCTACTTCCTCAATATGAATACAAGGCCCGGCATGATCAGTGTCATCCTTGTTATCAACTTTATACCCATAGTTAGTATTTGTCCTATACAGTGTGTCAGAGACTACAAGAAGGACTTTCTGTGAATCGTTTCCAACCCTAAATCCCAAAGCCAAAAGCAAACTGGCCAAGAGGCAAGCAATTGTGTTTTGGATTCCAAACAGTGCTACAACATCAGTGTGCTGATTTCTAGACGAGGGATTTTATACCGCGGTGCTGAAACCGTTACTTCCCGTTTTCTCATCAGTCAAATAGAAGGGTAATTCCTACCTGCCGAGTTCACAGGGAAGATTACACACAAGGATTTGTCCAAGCCCAGAGCACAATGGACTCCAATATAGGAGGTGGAGGTGTGACTTCTATGTGCATTTTAAAGTTTAAGAGGCAGGCGTGCTGTTGAGTGAAAGAAGTGAGGCGCTTCAGAGTACATATTCTGTTTTGTACATATGTATTTTGGGTAAAGGTCAAAAGCAGCAGGAACTCTCCATAAGAGAAAAGTCAGAATAGTCACCACCTTGCTGAAAGGGTGGGGATATTTTGGAGGGGGATGTGGTTCTGGGAGCAAACCTATGTCCTTGTCCATGCTACCACTAAGCTATATCCCTGGCTGAAGTGTAATCTTAACAGACCTGAAGGGAGCCTTGTAGCATCCTGAGAGTGGTTTGCATATTGACTTGTTGACACGGTGGTATAGGTATGTACACATGTAAATGTTTCACCAAGCTGAACACTCAGTACTTGTGTATTTCTGTATATACCAGTAATACCTCAAAAAAATGTCCATGCTTTGCGAGAATTCTCCTCAATTAGTTACGGAGTAGGTTTCCCCAACTGCTGAGGTCTCTGAGAGCCAGGGGTAAAGATGTGAGAGGCTGAGGTGACCTCCTGGCCTACTTTCTCATTCGGCTGAGGCCTTTCACCCTGGCCTTTTCAAAGGCATTTATGGACCTGTTACTCAAAACCTGAACCTAAAAAGAAATTGTTCAGCCGTGCCCATGCGACCTAAATACAGTGTCAGATTTACAAGACTGTAGTTCTGACCAGCCCCAGGCTATTTTTGACCACAGGGACAGCTTAAATGGTGTGGCTCATAAAAAGTAACCTGCAGGGTTGTGGCTCATAAAAAGTAACCTGCAAGCTCAGGCCAAATGTTGATCTATTTGAGGACAAGCGGAGACCAGGCCTTGAGAGCGGTTCTCCCTGAAGTAGGCTCCTAGGCCAAATGGAGACCATTGCCCTGACTGTTCCCAAGAGCCCAGGAACTCTCCAGCGTTCTGTCCCTTTGGGGATGAACCTTCTAGGCTGTGGGAGTTGGCTTCGGCAGTCACTGATGACTCAGTAAAACTGGATGCACTCATGGGCCTCCAGCTGGCCTTTTGTGAGCCAGGTGGGCTTGGGATTAAGTTAGTGGCCACAAGAAAGCCTTTGTATCCTGTGTCCTGTCCTTCTCTTCATCTCTGTGGCAGCCCCATGGTGGTCCCTCAGGACTGCTTGACTCAGCATTCTGTTTAAGACTCCTCACAGCATGGTCTCTTTTGTTTGCCCAGCTCAGGCATGGCTCCTTCTTCAGAGGCCCAGATCCTGTCCCTTCCTGTCCACCTAAGTATCCCAGCTGTCCTGATGCTCCTTGGGCTGTTTCATTGGGATCAGTGACGTTACTCTCCTTCTGGAATCTCGTACTGTCTTCTGTTCCATCCGAGCTGCAGTGCTTCTTTCCCTTGAGATGTTTGTTTTCAGACTCCTCGTAAAATAAATGACTCTAGCAATCTGAGCCCAGATAAGCCTTCCTGTGTCTCGATTGCCTGGCTTTCTTATAAGATGGAGTATAGCTCTAGATTTCCTGGAATGCTCGTTGAGTTTTGTCTCTCCAGTGGAATGCTAGTTATCATCTTTAGTACCTGTCATGTGTCAGCTGCGCTACTAGGTGCTGTTACTCGTTACCTAATTTGATTTCCCAACAACCGTGTAACGTACACATCGTGTTCAAATTTGAACTGAGGAAATCGTGACTGTAAAGAATTAAGTAATCTGCTGAGGGTGACCAAGGTGGACTTTTAATATTGGGGATAGCTAGCATTTATTGCCTGTCAATTGCCTGTTTAAGATTGTGCTAAAGTTTTTATATAGATAATCTCATTCCATCTTTACCATAACCTTCTGATGAAGATGCCACCATCTTCTGTTTGTCACAGGGGGATTTTGATGTAGAATGGTCAAGTAATGCACCCAGCATCATCCATCTATAATGTTGGATCCTTAATTTCAAGCTCAGATATCTTGAGTCAAAAATTCATGTTATTTCCATTATACACATTGCATCCCTTTTTATCCTTGACCGAAGATTCCTTCCTCTTGTTTTAATCAACAAGATATTATCCTAAGATTCTACAGTGTCTGAATTCGAAAATCTCCACTGTCATGAGGTAAATCTGCTATCTGATAATGGCATTATACAGCTAGCATTGCTTTAAAATTTTCATAATATTGAAAGAAATCAACAAAATGGAGCATAACTCTCCAATAAGAGTTTTAAAAAACAACACTCCGGTAACTCTCCTACTGAGTTTATCATCATCCCATTCATAATTGATTCTAAACTTGCATGAATCTTTCAAGATAAGTGTCTTATTGATTATCCTGAAAACAAGCGATCACTTGGCATCCTAAGGTTTCCTCACCACCCTCCCCTGATTACGGTAAACAGAGACGTTGATCAGAAGAAATGTCACTCTTCACTGGCGTTGGACACGTGGGCGCCTTTTGAGTACTCAGGTATGGGATGGAGGCAGCCCAGATAGAGAGGTTTGACCCAAGCCTTGCCTTGGTTTGAGGAGCTGTAACAAGTCTTAAACTATTAGATGATCCTTGTGTCAGGTCTGCTTCCTGGTGAATATGCAAAATATCCCGGTTGATTCTAATTCTGCTATCAGGAACATTAAGTCTCTGAAGTAACATTCTTTTTCTGCATGTTTGCTTATGGATATGTAAATCAGGCTGGCCTCTCCTTTGGAAATGATTGGAGTGTTTACAAGCAACTCAGTCTTCTCTTTGTAGCTGTGTTAAATCAGACCCTGCACTTCAGCTGAGCTTCAGGAAGCCCAGTCTGCTCCCTGCTTGGATGTCAGCACTGCTGCATGGTCCTAGTCCTTTGCACTGTTGCATGCTGGTCCTGTTTGTACACAAGGAGGGTCAGTACCAGCCAGATAAATGGACAAAGAGGGAGGTTTTCCTGGGTGGCTCCATTCCTGTGGCTGAAGCCTGTGAACTCCTCTCGTGATGCAAGTTACCGTAAGTTTGAACAGGTTGGGCACTTTTCCCACCCTCAGTGTTTGAGTGTGGTTAAAGATTCAGGCCATTACTTTAAATGAGTAGCCTGATTTCTTGAGGCTGCCACTAGGGAAAGACTTAGTCTCTACCCTGGAGGTCAGAATATGGCTACTCTATAACCAAGTGAACCTTACTGGTAGGAAGCACTGCCCTTTCCTGGCCTCAAGGGTATTTTTGAAGTGGCCTCTGTAACTTATTAGATGCAGATCATGAACATGGGAGAAACACCATTTGCTAGAATGATAGAACTTACAAAAACCACCTGGATAACCAGTTAACCCATTCTTCTTTTTCTAAATGAGGATACAGAAGCTCAGAGAAAGTGGGGTCCCTTGGTCCCTTGGGGTTCCCCTTGAGTTTTTGTCTAGTGTTTATTCTGACATGTTGTATCCCAGGTACCTCTGAATGCCACTAACATCTACAAAGAGTACGTCATGATTGATTTAGCTGCACTTCATAGCAACTGCCACCTATAAGGCACTGAGTATAAGCAGCTATGCTGACAGCTAGAGATGAGGACGAGGATGAGGATGACGATGGTGGTGATGCTGGGCGGTGGAGTGGGGAGGAGGAAGAGATGACCCTGGCCTTCTTTGGAAAAAATGACCATTCTCTTTTGTCCCAATCTGTATGTACTATTTAGAAGCCACTTTGCAAAACTTCTTTATGAGAACATGGCCACCATTCCAAGACGTTTTCCTTATGTGACTCATCCATGGACTTTTGACCTTAAGAGGCACCTGTAGATTCTCTCCCATTTACCCTTGCCTCTCCCCCAAGCACTTTCATGTATCTCGGCACTCAAGTTTTGGCGGCAGTAAGTCTAGTATTTCTGCTGGGACCTTATTTTTTAGAGTCTCTTATGTAACTGTCAAGGAAGGGATGGAAGGAGAAAGGTAAAAGAGAGAACTAGAACAGAAAAACACAAATGAAGACTGTTTTGAGCCCTTCTTTATGGATCCTCCTTGGTGGCAGCTAGGCCTCCTGGTTTGCCCAACTGTGCTTTTATGACAGTCTTTTCTGCCTGTTGTCATCCCCAGGGCTTGTCATGAATGTGGCTGGTGGCCGCCTTCCTGAGTGCCACGTGGCCACCACCCCACTGTGCCCCTCCTTCCCTTGCCATCTCCTCAGCCTCCTGGGGCCCCCTGCTCACCACAAAGGAGCTACCATAGTGGAGGAGGGTTGGTTAGGTTCTGGGCAGATCATAAAGACAACCAATAACTGTACGATAATGTGCCTCCGTTTCTTGTAAAAAGACAGACTTATGAGGGCAAAACTGGAACTTACAGCATGTGATTCTTCACTTTCTTTTGATTTCCCTTATTTAATTGCTTCCTCACCTGTTGATGTTTTCTTATTTCCTTCCTTTTGTTTGCATAGAATGAGAAATGTGAAGCTTTAACTCTGATGCTTTTTGGTTTAGCTGGAAGGCTGGAAATCCTTGAAGTGTGATGCTCTTTGCACATGATGTTGGTACTTGCTGGAGTTTTTCAGGAGGATTTCACTTGTCCCTTCTTGAAGTCTGTAGTTGGCAAATTTTGTATTTGTTCTGTGTCAGACCATATGATAGGTCCTAGGATCACAAAAATAAGTAAAACTGTTCCTGCACATAGGAAAGCAGCTTGCTGGTGTCAGGGCTCAGACTGAGGATTGGGGAAGGAAGTGAGTGTGTGGGACGCTCCCATTGTACTGAGGTTGCACTGGTGTGAAGTGAGGTCCAGTGAGCCAAGGGTGATCAGGACGGGTGCAAGAAGTGCCCTTCAAATCTAATGGCAGTAGAGCTGCTTGCTGAGGACTAAATAGGGTTGTCCTAGTTGGGGAGGAAGGGAAGATTTTCCAGGGAGCAAACTAGACAAGAAAAATTGAAAGCACCAATTGCATTTCTTGATAAATTGGAGCACTAGGTACAGAGGAAACATAACCAGCCTCTGCTGCAGTTTGTGTGTTTGGCCTGAGAGAAATGTCTTATAACTCAGTAAAACAGTTTGAAATCCAAAGCCTTTGAAGAGAGGAAGTATCAAGAGGATGCGTCTTGTACATTACATGAAGGAGCCTCAAGGTCGGGTGGAGGAGATCGATACCAGCTCTGGTGGGTTTCATTTGCCCAAGCGGATTTCTGGCAGATTGTGGTGTAAGCTCTCGTGGGAGGGGGCTGGCGATGGGGCAGAGGAGCGGCAGGAGTGTGCAGGGTGCGGTGGCTGCTTATCTCCCTTGCTCTTCCTAAGTTAGAGGTTCTGCGTGTGTAAAGGGAGGTGCATGGCCCCCTCATCAGGTGAGACACTGTGGACTGCATAAAGCCCAAAACTCAACTCGCTGTGGTTCCAACAGAGTGAAAACATTTGTCTTGCTCAGCTTGGAACAGGGACGTAGAGGGGCACAGAGGTGGCATATAGTGATCTGCCATTCCCTGTCAGCTTTTTCTGTCGAGTGAAGCTCCTTTCCCCATTTTGCAAGGAGGTTCAGCAGTTCCAGACGTCATAATCAGATGTTGCTATAGGAAAAAGGCACTATTTTTCCTTGTGTGTCCCCTTGGGAATGAGGTGACCTTTCCTAAACCCCTGCAATAGACTTTTGCTGACATCGTCCTTGAGCTGTGTCCAATGTCCACAGCTACATAGCCTCTTGTGGCACAGGAAGCCACTGTGATTAGGAATTCAGGCCACTGAGGATTCACCAGCAGCCTGTGACTGTCTCTCTGTACAGGTCCATCTTCCTTCACACCCCTTCCTCTCACGTTTCCTTCTCAGACACCTATTACTTTCACCTACAGCCAGATTTATAATGCTTATTAAAAGGCTGTGGCATGATAGACACATTTGACTCCAGACACCATCTGGGTTTTGAATTCACCACTGTAAGTTTAGATCAACTCTCATCATCATCTCAGTTTACCAGGCTGTATAATGGGGATAATCTGCCCATCTTTTCTCTTTTGGGGAGAGCAAACTAAAATAACCACCATAAGACACCTGGTTCTAGAACTGCCTCCTGGAGATGGAGGTTGACCTTGATTAGATTGCACAGGTTTTCCTAGGGTTATTGACCTAGTGTGATGAGAGCTGGTGACAGACTTGAGAGCAGAGAGACTGAGAAGCTTCTCTGAGCTCCTTCCACTGCCACTGTTGTCTAGAAAACAACCACTGACCACTCACTGAACAGATGCGCTCAAGTGACTATGACCACGAGTGTTTGTAACAATGAGCCTATTGACTTCTTATTTCAATACATATCCAGATTTATTATCCCTCAAGGTAAGCATCGATTTTACCTTTGTCTCTGTCAATATTTACCTCTGAGGTCAATACATGTGGATATTCACCTCAGCTTCAGTCAATATCCGTTCCATATTACAATATATGATGTACACATAAAATAAAGCATACCATGGTATAAAAAAAAAGTCTGGTAGTCGGGAAGCTTCTTATATAACGGATGTGTTTGTGTTCCATTTGGTTGTTTTTACTGTATCACTGTTTAGAGGTCAGATTCTGTTTCACTAAGTAGAAAATAGGTGTTTTCTGCCAATGCTTGGGACTTGGGGAAGGGTGGCATAATATCCAGACAGTCTAATGATATTGAGCTGTGTAATTCTTTGAGAGCTCCTGAATTGAATTATAGCCATAGAACCATATGCATACAGCAGATTATGAAATAGATCAGAGCAGGAGCAAGAGTAGGGTAAGGAGGAAGAAGAGTAAGTGGAATTGCTTCTTTTTAAATTATTATTACTGCTAGAGTAAGAAAACAAGACGGGGCACATTGTACAGCCTAGATTGGAGGCTGGGTATATACACGGAGAATTACATCGGACTGCGCTAATGTGAACCCGACTGTGGGGGTAAATTCTTTCACGCAAAAGAATAGAAACAGGCTGTCCAGGGTCGCTGTGGCCACTCCACAGTCATCAGGGATCCAGGCCCCTTCTCCACTTCCACTTTGTAACCCTGCCCCCATCTGCAGTGTCACTAGCTGGTCCAAAAGCCCCAGGCAGCATGAATGGAAAAAGTAGGGAAGACCGACCTCCTCCCTTCCAAGGAGCATTCTGAGATGCCCCATTTAGCACTTCTGCTTCCTTTTCCTTGGCCATGACTTAGTCACTGAACCTAAATCTCTGCTGGGGAGACTGAGAAGTGTGACCTTCAGTCCTGACACCAGTGTGCCTAGACACTGTGGAGGCAAGGAAAAGTAGAGAAGGGACATTTTTCTTCAACACTGCTCGTTTTTTGCCACCCCAGGCAACCCAGCCATTCCTACCACTCTTGAATTTCTCTCTCTCTTTTTTGTTTTGGTCTTTCTTTGCCTGTCTGGCACCTTTTCCCATCACATGGGTACCACCTGTGCCTCTCCACTTCCCTTTGTGATGTGCCACGCTCTGTGCCTGGCAGAGATGGAATGGTCGATCCACTGTTAAACCTTGACCACTACCATCAACTACAGTGGCCCAGATGCGACCCACGCAGCAACAGACCCTGGCCGCAGTGCAGGATGGAGGGGTGATGGCACTCAGCGGGTCCTGCCCACAACTTTTCTGCTGCACCTACTAGAAGAGGATTTGCAGGGTCCCTGTGTGCCCTGCACAGTTGATCCTTTCCTCTCCCATGTGGCAGGATCTCCAGGTTAATGGAGCAAGGCTGCCTGTTGTAGAAAAAATATTGCAACAGACCCACAAAAAGAACCCCAGAGGAACAGGGATGAGGCCGAGCCAGAGCCAGCAAACACGAGAGCCCAGGAGACCCTGTGAGCCCTAGAGTCAGGTGATCTACGCACTACTAAGCTGCAGAGGAACGGAGGACCTCTGGGTTTCCTCCCTAGCTGTTGTAGCAGCAAGTGGATGACCATCCTCCGCTCCTCAATCCCACCATCGCCGTAACCAGTTTGTGTAATCAGTAACACTGGAGAAGTCTCAGTTTCTTCTCCCACCAAATGGGAAAATATCAACTGGGGGATGAGATATGCTAATGTTCGTAAAGTCCCCAGCAAGAACAATTTAGTCACTAAACAACTTCTTTTTCCCCTGGCTTGTGAATGCCCATGCGTTAGCCTGTCCTAAGCTTTATTCCTGAGAATCCGTAGGGCCTTCCTAAGCCCATATGTGAAGCCCAGCCACAGGCAGCTGTGTGCACACCCATTCCTTTCAGCCCATGCAGTGCTGCAAAGTGAGTCCTGGAGGTTCCTCTGGGGTCTTCTCAGCAGTAAACCAGAGCTGCAAAACACAAAGCATCTTTTCCTTTTGCATTGGCCATGGTGAAATCTGACCTCTTCATTCTGTTTTTTGACTTTGGATAAAGAGGGCTTAGGATGGACCACCAGATCTCTAGGCTTGTTTAGTCCAGCTGGCGTACAGCTTACCCAGTCCAGCCTACCGGATCCAAAATCATAAGCGAAGTCTGGATCTCCCGTTTTCCACAGTCCACCACTTTCTGGGCACAAAAGCCATGGCTTGCTATCTCCTCCTTGTTTCTGGAAGGGTCTGATATTCCTGGTACAGCTCTGCATTCTATATTTAAGGGGCCTTGGGTATCACCTGGGAAACCTGATATCTAATACGTATGTAATAGATATCTAATAGGTTGTCATAGGACACACTTGGCTCCTTTGCTCCTTTTACTACTTACAGGCTACCTCCAACTCGAGGATAATTTAAGCATTTATTTATTTATTTATTTGGCATTCAGAGATCTGTGCAGCCCAGTCCCTTGGGATGTAAATTAAAGCAATTTAATTTTCATAGTTTCTCTGTTTCAGATCCCCTCATTGTTTGTTTAAATAGCAGCCCATCCATACTTCAAGTAAGGAATTATAATTAAAATTGTGAAGAAGAAGGGCTGGTCTCTCAGGGACACTGGTGATTTCCTCCCACAGTAACCCCATCCTTACTGTCAGAGGACTATGGAAAAGAGCCCCGGTCTGAGGGAGCCAGTGGATGTCTGAGGAAAGAGTGCTTCCTCCAGAGCCCGGGCTGCTCCCTGCTTAGGCCACGGGGCAGGCGGGGCTGCCACAGTGGAGGTGGTTGCAGGACAAGACTTGGCAAACTCTGCAGGGAGCAGCCACAGAGGGTTGCAGCCCCATCCTTCCTGCCTCCAGGTACTGCTGCAGGGCGCATGGAGTGGAATAATGTATTCCAGCAGAAGGCCCAGCCTTGGTGAGACAAAGGAGGGTCAAGGCCAAGGCCAAGAGGAAAAGCTTCCTTTCCTCTTTCCTGCAACTGGAACTCAAGCCTGTTCTTCCCTCAACCCCCATGAGAGTCTTCTCCTTGGTTGCTTCCATCCTGCAGCTGGCAGCCGCAAGACCCCTACCTCCCTCCATTTCTGTGTGCACACACACGTGGAACTTTGGTAGGGACCTTATGTCCTTCACAGGATCCTCACCTTGTCCCTTGCAATGAACATGGTCCCCAGGCCTTCACACGGCTGTGTGTGAGGTCACATCTCTCAACCCTGAGGTCCTCCGTCTCTGCCTTCCATCCGTTCCGTCCACCTCTCAGAGTAGGCAGTGTCCTTGAGAAGGAGCAGAGGCAGGGCCACTTGTCTCTTGACCTGCCAGTAGGAATCCTTGATGTGTGAGTGGTGCTCTGAGTGTCTCTGAAGTGGAATCTGAATTCCATCAAGCAGGAAACTTAGAACAGTGGTGCTCAAATGGAGTGAAATATATACCAAGAGGGTAAAACATGCTAAGTGATAGAACTATGAATAGTTTTTCATTCTTTGTTCTTTCTGCTCATGTTTTATATTCAGAGTTTCTACAGTCATGTAGGATGTGATCGAAATACATGGTGAATATTTCAATTTTAAAGACGCATGACAGTCAGAGCCACATCACCATTAATCCCCCTCAGAACACTCCCTCTGTCAGTCAACACACTTGTCCCGTCACTCTTGCCACTTTCTGAAGCAGTTCTGGATGTCTTCTTTTGTGAGAGTCTTTATAAGACTGAATGCTGCTGCCGAGTGCCTTCCAATGGAAAGACAGACTTGTGAAAACATGATAGTATATCTTTTTTCAACTTTAGTCACCAGATCTGGCAGTATACAACTTCTGGCTCTTCCCTAAAGTTAAAATGATCATTATGTTTTGAGTTGACTCAGGGCATTGAGGCAGCCGTAACAACACAACTAATGACTCACATGAAAAAGGACTTCCAGAACTGCTTCACAAAGTGCCAGACACGATGAGATAAATATGTTCAAAGCCTGAGAGAATGTTTTTAGTGTAATGTATCTTTTACTGTAATGCTTTTTAAAATTAAGCATTCACTGTATCTTTTGATATAAATACGTACACATATTTATAAATACACACACATATATAAGCTGTACACAATAAGGTTTTAACAAATGTGAATGTGAAATATAAAACAAAAAACAAAATCTATAGTTTCTTTGTAAGGTTACATACTTCGCATGCACCGCCTTCATTTGTCCTCTGATTTCATGGAGTAAATGTGCTTTGAAATCTTACCTGACCGGGCTCTGTGCCGGACCTGGGTCTGCAGGGCTCACTTGTCATGGTCTTGGCGTTCAAGCACATATCATGTGGTAGGGAAGACGTGCACCAATTAGGGTGTATCAGAGTTACAGTGAGGTGACACAGAGGCTATAGACACCCAGATCAGGCGTAGCTGGGCCCCTTGGAGGTGCTGGCGTGGCTTCCAAGAAGGAGGTTGGTAGCGAGGTGGAGGATGAGCAGAGACCAGCCAGCTGAAGTAGAGGAGACCCACAGGTCTGGAACTTGCTGGGGTCAAGGACCGTCTTGGAGGGAAGAACACAGACTGTGTCATTTGAGGCCAGCCAGAGCACTCCACTGGGACATAAACAGAGCCTTGTAGAAAACAGAGGACAAACCCTTCTCCATTAATTAAAGGAAGGGTGCATGGTGAACACACATCCGGAAACATAAAATCATAGAAATCAGCAGGAGTTCCGCTCCTCTGATCTTCCCACTCTGATCTCAGCAGGGATGGGGGCCTGTTCAGAGAGGTGGGAATCACACACACCATCGGTCTAATCTCCTAGGCATCCACCCGTGCCTCCCCTAAAGCTTTCTCAGTAAAGCTTCAGTTCAAGTAACATCTACATCCTGCTATGATGATGCAGTTTAAAGACAAATCCTTTGACTCTTTCTTAGTCTCCCTGTACAGTATGATTTCTGGTCCCCTATGCTCTCATACATAGAAATTCTGGAGCTACCAGTGGGTCTAGGTGCTTACAATCTGAAAGCTATTGTCTTTGTGACAGTGCCTCCTGACCTAATGCTGTGTTAATCAGCGTATGACTTTACAGAGGGAAAATAGCTTAGCAAGCACTCCATAGAGTAGACCCAAAGACCCCATGAGCTTTTATGACATGCATAAGACCTGTCTCCATTGCTTTCTAATATATCCATCCATCCATCCATCCATCCATCCATCCATCCATCCATCCATCCAATACTGTTAGCACCTACTGTGTGCTGGGCATTGGACTTGGCGCCATATACACGACTAATTTATTTGTTTGGGCTTCAGGATTGCTGTTTACACATTGCCATGCTTTTGTCAACAGTTTTTGCCTGCATTAGGGAGGGATTTAATGCTGTACAGTTTTCTCAATGGTGCCCCAGTCCGATTCCTAACACTCACCTGCCCCAGTGCTCACAGATTCTGCCCTACACATTGCTCTCTGCGTTCACAAACAGTGCTGGTGACCTGTTTTAAGAAAGGCTGAAAAGCCAACACATTTTTCTGGCAACCTTCAAATTAACCTCATTAGGCGTGATTTATTTATTTTCTTTCATCTTTCATGCTTTTATGCTTTCCAAACTCCTAAATTGTGCTATTACAGTGATCTTCTATAGCGTTACTCAATAGTCAATACTAGTTTAATAGGAATCACAATGTATGCGTTTATAATATATATTTTTTTTCCACAAATATACTGAATGTTTGCCAAGCACTCTCTCCCCATTTCTCCTTTTTAAATTCAGAAATTTCTAGTTGTGTTTATTCCCCTCGTCAGCATACTTTATCATATCAAAGCCTTTTCAGACACTGTAAAACTACTGAGTTATGTTTGGGTCATGTTTTGCGGTATGCCCTTTAATACTGTAGCTTTAGAAATGCAATTTTCAGCCTCTGCTTATTAGAATATGATAAAGTATTCCTGGTCTATGTCCAGCTCCACTAATCTCCAGACTGTGCTTCATGAATTAAGCATGAAGATTTTAGTCAATGTGCTTTCAAAGACCAATGTTTAGGGAATCATGGATTTTCTACAAGCTGAGGGAGAAATCTATAATAGGAGGAACTGATTTTCAAACATCATATTCCCAAGAAGAAATGACCAGTTCTGGCCCAGAGACAGAAAATATTTCACTATCAGAATATTCTAGAAGCAGTTAAGACCACATTGTGTTATTTAGTTTATTAAAGGGATGGTGTTTTAAAATATTTAAGACCAACTATCATGCAGGAGTATTTCAAGTGACTGCTTATTTTGGAAAACTCACGGAGATTGGGTTCACATCAAAAGGGGAATGCAAATTGAATTTATAAGGTATTATTAACTTCTCCTCTTCTTTCCTTGCCTACGTCTTGCACATTTTGGTTTATTTTATTTTATGTAACCTGGCAAATATCCAGAGATCTCTTTCCAGGGAGAGACATCCTACTTGGCGGTAGAGACTGAGCACCCACCTACAGTCTTAACCAAGCTATGTGGTGGGCAGATAAGAGGTGAGACCCCAGTGTGTCTCTCAGTTTGATGTCTCATGGCAGTCAGCAGGAAGATGCTTTGAAAGCAGATTTTCTTGTGGGGGTGAAGTTGGAACATCTTTTCACTAAAATGCAAAGGGAGTTGACTTCATAGTTTCTGTGAAGTTCCTGGAAGGGGCTGTAGGACCATCTGGATCAGAGTCAACCCATGGAGCCTTTCTTCCCTGTTTGGAGAGACTGTATCTGTTCCCACAGTCAACTTCATGAGCATTATTACCTTTTATTGAGCATCTACACCAGACCTGTGCTATGCATTTGACCTCAGTAGCTCACTCCAGTCCCTATTTCTCAACAGGGCAACTGAGGCAGGGGCAATATCAGTGACTTGTTTTGGCAGTGGGCAAGTGGCAGAATTGACATTGAAGCCCAGCTCTGTCAGACCCCTAAGTCTGAAGAACCAGACCAGACATGGGGCTGACAGAGGCTTGTGCATGTCCAGAAGTATCAGATGATGATCAGACACTGGCTGCAGCTGGCCCTTCCTCTGAGCCAAGCTCAGGTGGTTGCTGATGGGGACTCATTCCCCCCTTCAATTCTGAGATCAAGACAGAAATGTAAATCATCTCCAATTAGGGGGCTGCTTCTTGAACATTTTCCTTTTGAGGAAGACAGGAAAATTCGTAGCTCGTCTGGCTTTATCTGTGAACCTGCAGGATTTCTCAGGGGCTTTAAATTAATCAATCAATCCACAGACATTGAACTGAATCTCTACCTTAGGCTTGAGACTCTGCAAGTACTTTAAGTGGGAAGGAACCAAAGGGCCGGCTGCCCTGCCCCCACCATAGCCCAAGGCTGCCTACCCTGGCCAGGGAATTGGCTGTCAGTTCAATCACACAGCCCCTCTGACTGCTGTTTTTCACTAAACTGGCCCTGTGGACAGCGCTGGTTGGCTCTAGTCATGTGTAGACAGAGCATCAGACAGGGAACTTTCGTGTGCTCTCCAGGCCTCACCATTTAATCGTTCCTGACACAGTTTTATGAGAAATATAGCAAAATCCAACCCTGTCAATCACCATGTGCTCCTGAATCTCAGAGAAGCCCCTGAAATTACAGGTGCCCAAGGGCATCTACTCAAACACTAGGGTTAGGAAATGCAGCCTGGGCGGTGAGGCAGCGGGAAAATGCTGCCTGTGGTGTCTGTGGGGCCTGAAGTCTTTAAGGGGCCTCAGTTGCTAGACTCTGGATCTGGCCCATGTGCTATAGCGAATCTGAAGTGACAGGGGCTGAACCACACAGGATTTTTAGGCCAAAAGGCTATGCAGGGGGTCACGAGTAGGCTAATGTCAACAAGAGAGGTAGGTCGTGTAGAGGGTCTAAAGACCTAGAGGGAAGCCCAGGTAAGTTTAACGGCTCCCAAACTCCTATTCTTTTTCACTGAACTTGTTTTTTCAGAGAAACAGGTAGACTGGTGGTGTACCTGGGTGTGATAAGCTGAGTGTGCACAATGCTCAAGCACTGCAGAGGGAGTGAGAGAGAGAGAGAGAGAGAGAGAGAGAGAGAGAGGAGAGAGAGAACAAGAGAGAGGGAGAGAGACTGACTTGGTTTGCGTGTGACATTATTTACGTGGTCACCAGTTCATATTCTCCAGCTCTCCACGGGCCAGGCTTCCATGCCTTGGGAATGAGGACGGGGCAGGTTGCAGCAGGTAACATCTATTAGGAAGCAGTATTATTGATTTGTGCAGCTACAGTCTGGACTGGTGAAGAGCTAGTCAGTGGCAGGACAGATACTAGCATGTTGTAGATTCAGGGTAAACTGTAGTAGAGAACAGTGCCCTAACTACAGCAGCATGAGCTCTGGACAGAGGACTCAGAGACATTTCTGGATATGAACTCCTCTGAATAGCCACCTCACTCAGTCCTCTGAAGCAGGCACTGAGAACAGACCTGAGGTCGCTGTGGGTTGACTCAAGCCCCTGTCTCTGGTGTCAGAGAGAAGCCTACACTAGCTGAAGTCAGCCCAGTGCCTGCGGGTGACTCGGCAGCTCTAGACAGACAAGGAAGAGGAAAAACACCACCCTTCCTTCCGGATTACTGCCCCCTACCTGTCACCATAAGAAGCAGTGCTGCAGGCCCCAGCGCATTTGGTTTCCACCAAATATCCTGGGCACACAGTGGTGTGTGTGTGTGTGTGTGTGTGTGTGTGTACACTCTGGTTTTATAGAATATCCCTGAGGACCCAGGGAGTGTAAGTGACCACCAGGGTCATGTGGCTCCCAGCGTGACAGGGCTGGAGAGGCAGATCAGGCTTAGCCTCACTCCCACTCAAACAAAACCTCTTATTCCTCACCAAGATCCGTTTCTTATCCGTGTCACCCCCTCACACTGGGATTCATCACGAAGAGGGCTGCCCCACACCCACTGGGGTGTTCATGGAAGGCAGGGTGCAAACTCTGGGTTTTCTGGACAGCTTGGCCCAAGATTTGTCCCCAGGGGAAAGGGTGGACAGAGAGGTTTGGGAGCTGTCTTGCCCCCCCCTTGCCTGGGGAGCAAGAATTCCCTAGCGGAGAGCAGTAGGGAGAACAGAATATATTTTTTCCAAGCAATTATCAACGCATACTCATCCCCCACCTCCATTTTCCAAATTGTAAGTTCTTTTTACATAAGCACTTCCTGTCAAAGAGGAAGAAATAGCTTTACCCATGGTGTAAAATATATACTTTCTAATGTAAATCAAGAAGCTATTAATACCGCAATAAGAACACAGTAGTATATTAATTGATGGAAATTGTAGCGTGGAATATTCATAATCAGCAGCCGTCTTTTCTTTGGAAGAAACAAAGGATTAAGTTAGAAGACAGTAATGGTATTTTTAGGAGGCTATTTCAGTGATTTTCTCTGTGGAAGAGTAGAGGAAAGTGAAATTCCAACTGGGAATATTAGACTATGCAGATCTCCACTCAGGGGTGTTCGACTCTGTTTAAACTGCCAAGCCCTGCTTTGCCTTATGATCCAATTGTTTTATTAGCGAAATCATCGTGTGTTTCATTTTGCTACAGTAATAGCAGGATGTCTGTATAACAATAAATTATAGAGTCAGACAAACAATGGTTTTGTATTTAGGATACAATGAAATATCTTATTAAAATGCAGACTTCCTCAGGTTTCTGAAATTAGAGTCTTATTTTAAAATGATTCCTTTGGGCTTAATATACTGGTTTGTGCTAATCATGCTAACAGAGTCACGTTTTTGTCAGCTCATAGAGGACTATGGGAGTTACCTGTTTCTTTAGGATTTTCCCATTCATATTTTATTATCATGTTCTCTTCTGGATAGATCTTACTGGCTCAACAGTGAAAAACTTCCTGCTAGTATCGTCATCTTGCATGCAAAAAATAAATTGAGATCTGAAGCAGCCCTGTCCTTCCCGCCAGCTTTTTCAGGAAGTAGTTTGCTGTGATAATTGGCATGATAATAATAGTGAAAATAAAAACTTGTAGCTCTTTAATTACCACTTTACTATATCCTGGGCACACATGAAGCAGTCTATACAGTTTATCTTGCAGGTCCTCATTTAAGCCTGTACTGGTAGGTACAGTAATTAGGTGAATTTTTCTCATGAGAAGATTGAGGCTCCAAGACATGAAGCGATCTCCCAAGGCACACAGCCTGGCTGGTGCCAGGGAGTTAGTCTCTGTTTTCTGGCCTGCGTACTTTTCCCTCATCCCTGCAGATGAAGTTTCACTGTTTTCTCATCTCACAGATGAAAACCTCCCTGTCTTCTTGGATTCAGTGAGACTGAATGCTCTGTGCTTTGCGAATCTGTAACACATTGTCAGAGATTGTGAGTAGGGGCAAGATGGAGCAGTGAGCACAGCCCAGAAGAGCAGAGGTTGGGTCAGGGAGGGGTCTGTATGAGCTGTGACCAGCTAGGCCTCTGCAGATGACTCCGTGGCTCTGGACAGACTGGAAAGAGTAGGACGCCACCCTTCCTTCCAGATCACTGACATCTGCCTGTCACCGTAAGAAGCGCTGTTTTCTTCTACTATTTTCTGTCAGCTGCAGTTTATTAAGTCCTTCTCATGGGCCGGGTTCTGTGCTGTGTGTTTGATGTTCACCCCTCACCTCCTGATGCCTCTCTGCCTCAGCCAGAGAGGTGCTGCTGTCATTTTCATTGCACAGATAGGAGTCTGAAGCTGAGTCTAAGTCACCACTCAGGTTGCCTGCTGGTGGCCAGGGAAAATAGCCCAGGCCTGTCTGATCCCAAAGCCTGTCCCCTCTCCAGCCTCACCTGCACCACACAGGTCCCACGTTCATGGTCAGGAAAGGGCTCCACTGGGTAAACACAGGAAATTATATGAATTAAGCCCAGGGAGGAGTTAATACCCTGAGATGAACTTGAAAGAGACCTCTGTGTTGCTCATCTGATTGGGCCCAGTGGTTTGGGACGGTGACACACAAGTGACCAATCATTCTTCATCTGACTAAGCAATAGTGGATTCCCTCCAAAATTAGGACCCGAAGCCACGCATGGTAGTGTGCATCTATAATCGCAGCAGAGGCCAAAGGATCACACATTCAAGCCACCCCTCGGCAATTCAGTGAGTTAGTAAGACCCTGTCTCAAAATAACATGTACTTTTAAGGGCCAGTGATGTAGCTCAGTTTGATGTTTCTGGGTTCAATGTAGATGTGGAAAAATTGGTTAGGACCTAAGTTTTGAAGTTGAAACATTCAGATGTTCCCACATTTGCATAGTCCGGAAACAGCTTCTTCCCCTGTACTGCAAATGATGGAGCACCTTGGGGTGACCTTTGTCACTTTCTCCACACCAGTGCCACCTCATGCAACGTGTGGATGTTCAGGTGTAGTACAGCTCCTTATCTATCCGGCAGATAATCCCTGAGCCCCTGTGGCAGGATGGTGCTAAGACAGGGTACAAGATCAAGCTGAGGAGAATTGTTACCTGTCAAATCACAGGGGTGTCTCGGTGACACGACTGTTGCCACTCTTGCAAAATGAGAATAAATACAAATGAATGAAGTTTTTTAAAAAAATAAGCCACATGGTATCAATTGTAATGAATTTTTAAATAAACTATATTGCATCAATTTTTAAACTCTTTCCTTTAGGATTATATCCTCTTTTCTTCAATGTGAAATATCTTGTTCTTTAATAAAAAAGGGTAGACAATGGGGATTTCTCTTCTCCTTCCTTCCTGTCTCTCTTCCTTTCTCTCTTCTTTCGCTCTCTCTCCATGCTTTCTTTCATTTCTTTAATGTTCTCTCTGATCTCAGTTTCTTCTTAAAGGCTTTAATTGCTAAAATAAAAAGTTGACAGGTCTCTGTCAGCCTGGTCGTCTTTTTTTCCTTTCTAATTCTCCTAGACGCTGAACTCTGGCAGCCTAGGAATGTCTGAAGTGTCTGTATCCTGTGCATTTGCCTCTTGATACCGGATACTTCATTGTTCACCGGTTGTTTTGAAATGTTAGCCTGGTCTCTCCAGCCTCCTGCCTCCTTGTCTTCCTGCAGGTGTGTCCCGCTAGGGCGGACTGTAAGTAATGAATACCTGGTGACTTGGCTTCTTAGACCCCCTAGTCCCACCCCAAACCCCCAAAAATATAGCAGGTGCAAAGCACAAAGAGAAGGTTCTCGTTCAGACCACCCTCACGTTCCCGTTTTCAGTGAGAGGAGACAGGCCGCTGCACACAGACTTTTTCTGTCCTCCCCTGCCCTTGGCTGCAGTGAAAGGGTAGCCGGGTTCCTATTTCCTATTACCTGTGTGCTAATTGCAGTTACAGAAGTATACCTGGAGTTTCAAAAGCACCCAATGGCCATCTTTTCTGAACCAAGCTCATTACCAACAAAAACCTTCCCATTCCATCAATTAGAGTTAACTTCACCCAGAATTATAGCTCTGACCACTGAGCTAGGAGGCCCAGTCCTGATCTCTGCTGTGTTCCAGCTGCCCATTATCAAAGCTGCGTGAAGATGCTACTGTGAAGGGGCTGAGGTGCTCCATAGTTACATGGAAGTCTCCTTCAGGGAGAGCATGCTGGGCATTTCTGTTCTTTGCAGCACCTCTGTGTGGCCCCTCATATTCCAGCTCAGATGTCTCTGAGTGGAAAAGCCCCTGACCTATGCTCATTCCTAAGGTGCAGTGGCCTTGCCCTGAATGGGCAGCCCTAGTTTGCTTTATCAGGATACCTGCTGGTTAGGAAGCACATTCCATTAGGCTAAGAGGGATGTCCCCAGAAATTAAGGATACTGTTCACGGTACACTTGGAATTTATGGCTATCAAAGTAATAGTCCACAACCAATCATCATAGCTTCTTTAGCAAAGCCCAGAATTGACTGCTGAGCTATTATTAAAACTTAATGTAATTAACATAAAACGGATCATTCTTTTCCAGCCAAACTGCCTCTCTTACATTGTAGTCTCCTCCTGTTAAATTCCGTGCAGTCACTCGAAAAGTATAGTACATTTAAAATTTTGCATAGTTTTGAAAATCATTTCTCCTTTTCTTTACCTTTATATAAGTTATGCTACTGACCATCAGTATATACAAATACAATTTAATAGTTACTTTGGATTTCCACCTTCTGCCTCATGAGAAACTTGAATATGGGACTATTTTTCACAAGCTGACTATCAAAAAGGATACAAAAAAAGACGTTTGACATTAGGGTCCTGCTCTGCGGGGGGGGGATTTCTCTTGCCCCTTTCCTCTGAACCCTGCAGGACAGAAGCAAATCCTGTGACCCCTTAGCTGACAGGCAAGAAATATGCAAGGCTCTGAAGAGGTGAAAAGACTTGTACTGTGCAAATTAGTGACAGAGTAGTGTGTGTGAATGGATCCAAACAAAAGTGGAGCCAGCCTGACCTGGGAGGAGTGAAAGGACGTTTCCAGGAATCTCATTTTTTTGTTTTGTTTTTTAAATGGGGGATGCTATTGTCATTCAGAAAGCCCCAGGCTGTTCTGAAAACAGGCAAAAATCAATAGCCCACTTGTTGCGGATGAGTGAATTAGCTGGTGCTGAATGTAATGGATCACCTGAGCGCTGGCGAGGAGTAGGGATTGCGGGTGCAGAAGACAGTTGGAGAGACGGTCTTTATGTACCCACAATGGTGCACAGCGCTGATTAATTATGGCCAGTGGTCATTTCTGAGCAGGACCGGTGGGCAGACTGTTTTTGTTTTGTCTGTCTGCTCACAGCCTGGGGAACTGAATAGAGTCCCCTCTCCTGAAAACAATCCCAGCGGTGGCAAGCGGGCAGCGGAGCAGCAGTGACAAATGGGATGACACAGAGTGGCGAAAAGTTCTATTTATTAGTTAGCTAAAATGTAAAACCAGTGAGCACTGAAGGAAATATTTAATGCTTATCATAAAATCATATCTAGCGTTAAGACATTTTCTAAAATGTAAATATTCGAATAACTGATGTTAAAAATATAAACACGGTGATGAAACACACTGGACATTTACCTATCTTTCCTTTCTGTTTCTCTTCTAAAAACAAAAGCAGTTTTGAAAGTGATAAGCTTATCTTTGCATATATCTGTGGCTTTTGGTAACTGTTGGAAATGTTTTTGTTGGTGATAAGGGCTGCAGTCTAGCAAGGGCTTGCACCTGCAGCCAGCGGAAGGGTCTTGGAGTGTGAACTCCCGTCTTGAACGGGGAGAAATCTTAAAATAGATGCCTTTCCAGGCATTCAGCTGGCATGAACGGGTGTCTAGTGGATTTTTCCCCCCTTTCATTGGCTGTCTGCACACAAGAAGGATGTAGGGGCCCTTTGGCGAGAAATAAGAGGAGAGTTAGTGAGTGTGTTCTTGGGTCAAGGGGAGAGCATGTTGTGCCCAGGGGATTCGTTGTACTTCCCTCATTTCCATCACTTCTCTGCCAGGTGTGTCTTTCTGTACCATGAATCCCCCTGGTTTGCCCTTGAGGTTATGGCAGGCACACTGCATGGCTCAAGGTACAGGGGCTGATAAGAAACCCATAGACATATCTGAGACTTGTAAAAGTGCCCCTCGCTCTGTATTATAGAGAGGAAATGGCAAAGTCAGAACCTGCAATGGATGATTAAACAGTTCCAAAACATAGTGTTATGTCACCAGTCAACTGCAGCTCAACTCATGCCATTAGATCCTCATCATACTTAGTGTAGGGGCATGG
>PVLD010005838.1:0-52500 GCA_004027595.1 Dinomys branickii | reverse complement strand
ACGTGGGGACTTTGTTTCAGTGGTGGAACGGGGATATATGCCTCCCTTTTCACCCTCCTGATAATCAAAACATTCCTTTACCTTTGTGTAGCACCTTTCCTTGTGCACAGTGCTCATTTTGTTTCTAATTTCACTTTATCATCGTCATATCAATAACATCAGCGATATTTATTGAGCCCGTTCTGAGAGTTGGACATGTGTTCAGCACTATTCATGCATTTTGAAGTTAAATTTTCCTAATAAGCCTGTGAAATTGTGACTGTCTGCATTTTACCTATAAGAAAAGGAAGTCTTGGCGCTATGCCCTGTGCCTTACTCCTCACTTAGGCACTTTGCATCCCAAACCGGAAAGTGCCTCATCTTCTTCAGCTCAAGCTGACATGGCAGAAGTGACAGAAATGTGCGTTCTCACACTTGTGGACTCCAGGAGCCAAGTTCAAGGAGACTGCAGGGATTTCTCCTGAGGCCTCTCTGCCTGGCTTGAAAATGGCTGTGTTCACAGAGTCCTCCCATTGAGGACCCTCTATGTGTCCATGTCCTTATCTCCTTTTCTTCTTGGGACACCAGTCAAGTGGGATTAGGGTCCACCCTAATCAGTTCATTATACCTTAATTCCTTCTTTGAAGACCCTGTCTCCAAAAACAGTCACATTATATAGTCCTGGGGGTTAGGATGTGAAGAGATAAAGCTTAAAGAGCAGCTCAGGGATCCCGCTGAGACCTCCCCCCAGATCAGTGTGCTCTCCAGGGAATAGAGCCAGGAAGGCTTCAGCCCTTGTAGTGTGCAGAGTGAGCCATGAGAGAGCCCCTCTGCCTCCACTTTGTCAAAGATGGAGTGCAGAGGAGGAGGTGTGTGATGGCAGCCCTGGGACATGCACTGGGCAGTTACCTCAACCTTTACCCTAACACACTGGCTATGTCCAGCATGGGTCTTATTTGAGTAAGAGGCATGAGCTAAGCCACAACCTGGTGTTGTGGCAGGAACAAAGGGTAACGTCCCCTCAACCCTTGATGTACAGTGACTGCACAGGGAAGCACACTGGGCACCCACAAAAGACACAGGACAATGCCAGTACCCCAGCAGCCCATTCATATCCTCTGCCAGTGGTAACAGAACTTCGGATCTCAGTTTGGTGGTTCAGTTTGTAAGTATGAAAGCAAAAAGAAGTGATGGTTACAGTAAGAAAAATAAACAGACCAAACAAAACAAAACAGCACTCATAGGCCTTATCTTCATCTGGGTTCCTTTTGGCCCTGTTCTCTTCCCTGTGACCGTGTGATAGAAAAGGCAGGTGAACTGCTAACCTCAGCTTCCTCCCTATCTAAATGAAGGAGAGAATCTCCAGTTAATCTCAAACAGAATACCTAGGACAGTATTCAGTATGCAGTTGATCAGGATGTATACTTATTAACTAGTGACAGAGGGGAATAATAAAGACCAGGATGCTTTTTACTTTCTGAAATGAGTAACCATAGAAACTGGCTGGACCATAGAACAATAGGATGTTTTACTTGGAGGGGTATCCAACTAGGGGGAATGTCTATCTAGGTGCTGAAGAGGACTGGCCCAGAGGCTGCTCTTGTCTGAACGGGCAATCAAGCTCATCAGGGTACTGTGGTTTGCCTGTGTCCTCCAGCCCTTGCACAAAACTTTCCACATCAACTGGAAGGAACCAGAGAGCTTGAGATGTTCACTGTCCAGGCTTTGTCCCTGAAAGGAAGAAGGTAGCCACACTGGCAAAGATGTTCTTGTCAAATATCCGACCAAACCAGATAGCAGACATTGGGCAGTGCAAGACATGTCCCCTGTCACCTTATCCCGCACTCCTTTCTCCTGACAAGATTGAGCATCATATTTTAATATTTATAAGTGTACTTCTTACTTCTCTATGCACACCTATTGCACAAGAATTGATTTTCAAGAAATATGTTTGGGACTTTTTCTGGCACACAGGTGTTGGCAAAATGCCTATTTGCATAGAAATAATCTTTAGTGAGCTCCATTTTTTGAGTGTGTCAAATTTATAAATGTCACCACTGCAAAGACATATTTTTGGATATGGATTTCCTCCTTAGTTTATTTCTTTCATTTGTCAGGTTGGGGTCACCATGCACTGCAATTATTTGGTGGGAATTTTTGTTTGTTTGTTTATTTCCAAGTGATTTATTTACTGAGATTTTATTTTGGGAGCTGAAAGCATCTTGTATTTTATTTACTTATTTATTTATTTTGTATCACAATTTCCAAATAAAATAATCCCCTTCAGAGATCACTGAAAGGCTTCTCTTGTTAAAGGTACCGCATGCGGCAGCCTTTTACCTCCTGTCTCTTCTCTTCCCTGCACGATCCACAATTTGTCTTTGAAGACATTGGGTTTTAATAGGCAGAGTGCAGAAATGAGATGATTGTAGCTCACACCTGTGAAAATGCAGGGACTGGCAAAACATTAAAGTTAATGGGCAGAGTCTGGCTCCCAGTCTGAGTGGAATTTCCCTGACTGGGCATGGGTAACTGAACTTCTTGGACACTCATGGCCACATTGCTCCACGTTTCCCTTCTCCGCCCCTCTGTCCTGTGATCAGTTCCCTTTGCCTCTCCCTCATCTCTGAGCAGTGATCTCTGCTTCACCCTCTTCCCCCTGTGGACCAGTTCCTCTTTCTCTCCTGGGTTTTCTTTCTCTTCTTCTCCTCTTCTGCCCACTGGTGTTCCTCTTGTTTCTGGGAGCCTTGGTGTTTGGTGTTTACTGGCCAACATCTAGCAGGGAATCATTCATTCATTTCGCTCACCCTGTGTTGTTCTGATCTTTTGGACTGTGCAGATTTGTCTTTGAACTTTTTATGGCATCTCCTAATGTTCCTGGGTGCTCCTGGTGTCCAAGCTCATTCTTATGCTAGTAGAACCAGGGTGGTGGCTGCCTGGTGAGTTGCTGACCTCTAACTGTACATTTTAAGCACTCCTATATTTTATTACATAACATCTAGGCAGCAGGTAATTCTAGGAACAAAATATCAGATGAAGGGAGGACTATGTATGTATTTTGTACTAAAGTCTTAATTTCCTCTACTACATGATTCTACTAATTGATTTTTAACTACGACATAAGAGGAGTTAATTCACAGTCCTGGGCTTCAGATGGGCATAACTTAGACACACGTCTGTCTGCAGAGTCACATGCTGTGTGGCCTAACATGCTGTCAGGAGCTATTCATGGAGCCAGGCCTTTTCTCCAGGGGTCATCTGGGGATTTTCTCAGGAGAAACAAGGTGACTTCAAGGTTAAGGTGGCCCTGCCCATTTTATAGATGAGGAAAGTAAGAGTCCACAGCATCTCACCTCGCACACAGCACTCAGTACAGGTCTGTTGCATTGAATCTCACTGACCCAAGAAGTCGGATGATTTCCATTAGTTTGCAGAGCAACCCAAGGGCAGAAATGAAATTGGAATTTCACTTTGGAGTTTTCTGAAACCTTGTTTTATTTATTTATTTTTAAATCCTATTCTCTTCTTTTTGGCCTGGAACCATCTCCCTCTTTGAAAGGCCCCAGGTGGGTGCTCTAGCGTTACATACTCAAAGACTTGCCTTTCTCACTGGAAGGCCCGCTGGGGCTGTGCAGTGTTCTCTGCCCTCTCTGCTCACCCAACCCTAAATAATTGCCTGTATATTCCTTTCATTGTCACTTCTGAAACAAGATGAAGAATCCAATGGTTTGCTTTCAGACACATTAACTTCTTTATCACATTAATACTGACTCATATCTCATTTCCCACTTGCAGTAAGAAAACCATTCAAATCTTTCCCTCACAGGACAATATCTTTAATAGCTTCTGTGTGTTTCCTATTTTTGGCTGTTTCTGTATAAACAGACTAATCTAATAGCATGCCGAACCCATCTAACTTGGCAGAAATTCAGAAAATCACTCATTTCTGTGGCAAGCTGGGATGCCAATGGGGGGGGCTCACTTTTGTTGCAGAAACATTTTCTTAAAGTTGTCTTTCATGAACATAATATGTCTATCATTTGGAATTCTCCAGCACCCCGACAGGAAATTAAGTATTGCAGAAAGGCACAATGGTGAACGAGAGGTATTATTCCCCATACAATTTCGGGCTTGAATCGGTTTGCCTGAAGGAGCAGGTATCGTGGGAACACAGCCTTGAAGCCTGGCATGTCCATGAAAGGCAGCGTTCACCTGGGGGACACGCGCACACAAAGCCCATTCATTTTCCTTCAAAACTGAGCATGGGCTGGACCCCTGTGCCAAAATGTTGAGAGGACATGGCCTGCCCGGCCCCGAGTTCTGCGTCTACCCCTGGAGTAACAGCTTATCTCTAGGAGGCGGTGCCCTCATTTGCCTGTTCATCAATTCCTTACCACTTACACACATTTCCGCTCATGAGCTGACTGAATCCTTGGCCTCCAGTCCTGAGTGACTTCATGCATTACTAACCTAGTCACCTGTCGCCCTCATACTGCCCAGAGGACTCAGCTTCATTGGTCAGCGGCGGTTCCACTCTAGGCTCAGTAATACAGTTTCCCTTTGTGTGAAAGTCACACTCTGCCGGGGTGCAGCTCAGTGGTAATGTGCTTGTCTAGCATGTGTGGGGCCCTGGGTTCTATTGCTAGCACCACCAAAAAAAAAAAAATTGATGAAAACAAAAATTCCGTTAGACAGTAGAACAGGGTGTGGTGCGTGCTGTGGCGTAACCTTTCGCTCTGTAATTTAGGGTCTTTTCGGGCTATTTCTTTGTGTTTCTATCGCACATGCCCCAGGAAATGCACTTGTGAACCTGCCGAGTCACACAGCCTGGTCTCCAAGTCCCAAACAAGTGCAAAAATGATCAAGTACTGCACTGGACAGAAGACCCTAACCCTGTCTCAGCCCCTGACCTGGACACCGCGTTCACCTGTGTCTCCCCCCCCCCCCCGCCTTCATCAGCAGGGCAGCAACTTGTGCCAGTCTGTGAATAATCGCCTAGGATGACACTATCGAGGCCTCAGATGGTCTGAAGGAAACACTGGCGGAATCACAGAAAGCAGATGAGGAAGAAGAAGGAGAAGGACGGGGGGACTCACACAGAAGGGAGGGAAATGAATGGAAGGTAGGAGCTGTGGAGAGAAGAGCAATTAACAGGGCTTAAAAAAATAATCGTCTTGAGTATATAAGCCCCTGGAAAACCTCCAGGCTAAATGAATCTATGCATGTCTTCTGAAATATTATTTTATTTATATTGTCGTGGTACTAATGATGAAATCTTGTTCTTGCTAAGCAAGTGCTCCACTGCTGAGCTCCACCCCCAGCCCCTATTGCATTTTTAAGGGCTTTGTAGACAATAAAGGTGCACAGTAGAGCAGACGGTGATTCCAGGTCTCCTGGTGCTGACAAAAGTGAGGTATCTTAGTCCGCCTCGTCCAGGTCAAGGAAGGAAAGTGTCTTGTGGACTTGGTTTTAGTTAATCGTGCCCATGCTCTTGTGTTCTGTCTTTGGGTCACTTGTTAAGTGTACTGCTGACGAATGGGCCAGTGTCCTTGGGAGAGCACCAGGAGTGACAGAGGGCCGAGAGACTGGGCCCAAGAAGAGGCGCTAACTGACCTGGCAAGGAAAGACTAGACATCTTAAGGAGCTGCCAAAGACGGCGGCTTGTTTTCCTACATGGGGAACACCCCCTCATGAAGGTTACCTTTGGGGAGATCCCAGAGCAGAGGCCTCCTGCTGTGGCTGCTGTCAGGTGAATGCTGCCAGGGGTAGAAGGTGTCACGACATAAGGCTAGTTTTTCCTACTCTGAGTTTTGGCTCTCTTGTCAGGTTCAGTGGTGCTCACGTTTCCTGAAGGTCCTTGTGCTGGTGCATTCAGAAAGTGTGAATGTTTCTCCTTTGCCCTAGACTTGCAGCATTCCGAGCCCTATTTGTTTGCTTAAAATACAGATTCACAGGCGGGGTGGAACCATTCTGCTGCTCTCAGTTAGGGGGAGTACAGTGCTGGGCCTCAGTATTTCTGCCTAGCTCCCAAGGTGAGCTAGGAATCACCCTTCTAACAGGTTTGCCAGGGCCTTGAGGATAAGAACCATATTTTATTTCTTTTTTGTATGCCTCCCCATACAAGGATAATTACACAGAATAAGCACAGAAATGCTTGTTGGTGGATTTATTCCAGCAATTTTTTAAAGCTCTCTTTGTCTGGAATTATGCAAAATAAACACCGTGGTCGCCCCATGCATCGTGAGTGGCGCGCTTGAATGGAATTTCACTGCCCTAAACTGGGGGCTAATTTCTCCATTGCAAGTGAATTGTGAGAGGAAGAGAGACCCAGGGAAGAGTGTGAACGTTGACATTGAGGACTAGCCTGGTGCCCCCCCCGCCCCCCCGCAGCTGGTTGCAGGAGGGATTAGCTGCTGGCTGTCCTGAATTTCACATCAGTAATGCTTCCAGACCCCTCCTCTCCGTGCCTTTATCTTGCAAGGGGCATATTTAGGAGATGTTGCCGTTCTATTTTATCTGCAGAATTGCTTTCCATTCTGAGGGCTTTCATAGAAGTATTCCCTTGAACCTGTTCCAGAAAGTGGGTTTTTAACCCAACAGACCATAGCTGCAGTGTTTTATCATGCATACATATTTTGCAATGTGAATGTAAGTAGATTTACCAAAGTTAAAATAAAATTAAAACTTTCCGAAGGGCAGCACTGCTTGCTTTCCCAAGTTGGACTTTTCCCTTTGGAGTTCTTATGTCATTTAAAACAACAGGAGGACTTTTTCTCTTGCGTCTTTTTTTCCCCTCCGTGAGCGATGGCGAGGAGATAGCATCGGGGGCCTCTGGCCTTGTGTTGTCCCCTGTGGTGCCCTTGCTGGTGAGGTGGGATGGGTTCGATCTGTGAGCCAGCGCGTAAGGCGCCTGATGCCAGGAAGGCTATTCAGGAGCATCTTTGCTTCCCCGCTTGCCTTTCTTGAAATCCCTTCTTCAGGCAGAAGAAGCAGTTATTTTTCTGAAATAGAAATCTGATCTTGCCGCTGCAGAATTCACTGCTCCCTGCTTGATCCATCCAGTAGCTTTTCTTATCCCTTAGGATAAAAAGTCAAAAGCCTCACCAGTCCCTGCAAGTCCCCTAACAAGAGGCTTATACTCACCCAGTTTCTTTCCTTCTGCCACAGGCTCTTTGCACAAGCTCTCGTCTTTACCAGGTGTTACTGATCTAGGGGTCAACGCGACCATCACTTTCAGGTGGGGGTTGGAGGAGAGAGTTCCCTGACCGCCTAGACTCAGTTCATCTGCGTTTCCCCCACACCTGGACACGTGCTCCTC
The DNA here is from genome assembly GCA_004027595.1 of Dinomys branickii. Taxonomy (NCBI): domain Eukaryota; kingdom Metazoa; phylum Chordata; class Mammalia; order Rodentia; family Dinomyidae; genus Dinomys; species Dinomys branickii. Next base: position 45,203 of record PVLD010005838.1, on the reverse strand, counting down.
ACTTCCCTTTGTTGACTTCTTTTTTCTCCCTAGCACTCACGTAGGTGTTTGTTGTCCTTCTCTCTCCTCCCTTTAGATCCTCAGCTTTACCAAGACAGGGTTTTAGCGTATTCCATTGGCATCTGTCACCAGTGACCAGCCTGCAGAGAATCCTGAAGAGCAGCAGTTGAGTGAATGAAGGACATAGGTGTGAGGATGTCTCTCCCTCCCTACCCTGTAAGTTTCCAAGGCCAGGTATTTTGCTCACCTCTGCTGTGTGGGACATAGTGACCAGAGGTGTTGCACGCAGAAAGGCCGCTTGCAGATGTGGCTTTTGGTGGGTAGGTGGAAACTTGGACTTCGGGAGGGTTGTCTCCATTGCCAGAAAGAATCTGAATGGATCCCTGTGCCTGGACAGTTTGTCCAAACGATGTGGTTCCTGCTGAGCCCCTGACTACCTGCCTAGATCAGTACATGGTCAGAAGTGGGGACCTGCATAACTACCCACAGATAAAACCCTGGGTCGCCCATCTCAGCTCTTCCTCAGTGGCAGCACTTCATATGTATTTCCAAGACTGCATCACAGGGGAGTCGTCAGATCCTCCCTTGAGACTCTCTGAGAGAGCATTGTGGGAAGCTTGCACCTGGCTTCCCGAAGACTTGAGAGCATGTACCTGTTTCTTGGGAGAATTTTGCTTTGTGTCTCTTTGCTATGACACACTAGCTGTGAGTGTGACTGCTGAGTTCTGGGAACCCCGGACTTGGGGACAGTCTTAACAATGCCAGGTGCACTTGTCCTCCCAGGTCCTGGATGAGACCAGACCTCAAGAGAAAGCATTCAGCACATTCTGGCTAAATGAATGAATGGCCCCATACATACCACTCTTAGGCAGTAGATTCAGGCCCGTCCCTGACCTCTTCCCAGCGCTCCCTGACTCCAGAGTCTCTGTGACTGCCCCCAGGATCTCACTGCAGTCAACATTATTTCTGCTCATGGTTGGAGAGGTGGCACTGGACACATGTGGTATCCACTCTCCAGAACAGTGCTAGGACTGGTACTCATGATGGTAACCCAGCCAGGGCTCACACAGAAAAATAATAGCACACACAGAAGATCTATTTCATATACAGCTAAGTTAAATAAATGATTGTCCTTTATTCTTAAAATATTCCAACAGATGTGTTCAGTGTTAAAAATCTTCCTTATTTTACAAAATTGGGAAGATCAGAAGTGGGGAGTATTCTTCGTTTATCTGCGTTTTTCACTTTTAACCCACCTTGTCCTTGTGGAATGACTGTGGGTAGAGGTGGTAGATGTTTCCTTACGTTTCCTGACTTGGAGAAAATGAACTGAGAGTTGCTAACCTTATTTTATATCGCAAATTTTGTTTCCTTTTTTGCTTCACCAGCCTTACTGATCCCCAAAATCTAGAAGCTCAAGACCTATTTTGCTAGCAGTTTCTTAGTAGATAAAAGCTGAGGGTGAAGACTTAGAAAGATCAAGTTTGAAGTCCATCCCCCTCATAGTAAGTGACCACTTGCAGAGTTGCTTCATCTTCTGGAGCTGAGTTTTCTTCTCTGAACAATGAGGTTAGTGCTAGTACTGTTTTCCTGGGATGATTTTGGAGGAGAGTGAGAACCTGATGTCATTTACTACTGCCTGTAGCAGAGTATTAGAAAACTAGAGTGTTAGCTTGCTCAGCGTGTGAGCAATGTCATCCAATTTTTCTGCTGCCCCTCTATGTGGGTCATTTCCTTTGGATGTTCCTGCAGATATTATTTTTTAGAGTGGGAAGAAGCGATGGGAAATTAGGAAGGTGTTAATATGACCCCTGCGAACCCTCAGCACGCCCCTGGATGGCCTTACCTTGCCCACTTTCTCAATTGGCCACACTTGGACCTAATCATTCCCCACCCCCAAAAGCATAAAGAAAAGGAAGGGCCATGTAGGGGAGAGGGCCAACATTTTCCAGGTCCACTGAACTAATGAAGAAATTAAGGTGTTAGGAGAGGCTGTGTGGGGCCCTTCAGGTCTCAGGGCCTTGAAGAATTTCCAAAGGCTTCCTTCTCCCCTCCTTTTCCACCTCTCCACCCAGCCTGCAAGCCAGCCAGTGACTGCATTTCATATGACTTCAGAACAGAAACACAAGTACAGAACTTTGTTCAGGTCCTTCCCAAGTTCTGTGGGATGCACAGGGCCACACCAATATCAGCTTTTCACTGTGCGCCTCTCTGATCAGAGCCATCAGGCCTCTGGCCTCCGCAATGCCACTACAAAGTCCCCTGCTTCTCATAAACAGATGGCTGTGAGGCCTGCTGCTCAAGAAAGCACCTGTGCTCCCTTCGCGTGCTGTTCTGCTTCTGCTTCACTGTGAAGCATGGCGCTGAGCTGGCGGCCGCTTCCTTCTCCACTTGATGTATGATTCATAAAGAGAACTCTGCAGGGTGTGAGCCTGCCTGCGACCTGTGCTGTGCTCTCAAGTGCTTCAAACCAGGGTTGGGACCTGTTTCCCTTTCCACTCAGTTGTAGGTCACCGAGGGGAGCCGGGCAAGAACTTTCCAAGCAGGATTCCTTTCGGCTTTCTTGTGGTTGAGCAGTTCCAGCGGTGCTCACCAAAAGGTCACATGTGCTTTTTCTCTGACTCTCCAGAGCTCCCGAGGATGCAGCCCCAGACTGACTGGCAGCCATCTGTGGGGTTACACACAGGGAGTCACGCCAAGGGATGCTTCCGTACCAAGGGTTGGTGCAGCTGGACATGCAGCCATATTCCTCGGCACCAAAGGCCTGCTTTTTATATTTGGAGGAAAGGAAAGTTTACTATTAGAGACTCACTTTCTTCAGTCTTAGAGGCTTTTCCATTAAAATGCAAGTGTCCAGGGGAACAGGAATGCCATCAGTGGCTGTTAGCTAAGAACAAGCAGATTGTTTAGTGTATGACAAGCATCTGCTTCCACTTTTACTTTTAATCACCTTTGTACTATCTCTTAAACTTTTTCATTCATTCATAAAGCAAAAGTACTTTAATTGGGACAACAAGTGGAGGTGGGAAAAATTCTAGGGACATAAAACCATTGGGCCTCACACATAAACACTGTCTGGGGGCACAAGCCAGAGGGCCAGTGGTTTCAAGCTTCAGTAGCAGACTGGAACGTGGTGTGTGTGTGTGTGTGTGCGCGCGTGCGCGTGCGCGTGCGCCTGTGCGCGCACGCATGCGCACATAGGGGAGACTGAGGTGTGTGCACAGTTTGGGATGGAGGAGTGGAGGGAGCTCAGAGGAGGCAGGAAGATGGAAGGACACTTACACAAAGCTTTGGCAGCTGCCCTGCATCAACACTGGTCACTAGCCAGCCCCCTGTAACCCTGACTTCCTCCATGCAGTCCACACACTCCACCTTACAGATAGAAAGCCTTGCCCAATGCCATGGTACCAGGAAGTCCAAGCTTGAGTCTAAATGGGTCTGCTGCCAAAGCCGTAGCTCCTTGCATGGAACATGTGCAGTTGAGTGCTGGCAGTCCAGGGTTGGCTGAGGTCTGCTCTGAACAACTACATTACGTGTGGAAACCCTTTTGATCTAAACCCTAGCGTCTCCATCTGCTTATGGAGGTCTGGCCACCCCTTTAGTCCATGACCTGGGAGCCTGAGGAACAATAGCAAATGCATAGATTTGAGTCTGGGCCACACCTTAGATCCTGACAGGGGCCTATGTGACAGCCTACCTCTAGCGTGTTGTCTTTGACTATTCATAAGGAGCGGGTATGGCTTGCCACAACATCTGTGCTGGACAACTGCAGGATTCTGAGTTGCACGCTTGGGGCTGTGCCCTGGCTGGGCCACTTGCTGTACTTTTTGTGAACTTGGGCCATAGACTGACCTTTTTCTAAGCCTCGGTTTCTTCTTCTTCATAATGAGGATATTGACAGTGTCTTCCTCTGAGGTTGGCTGGGTGCTGAAAAGACTCACATACCTCTTGCTCAGGCACCAACATGATGAGGATGTGATGCTTAGCTAGCACCACCATTATAATCTACATGGTCTCGTCTCCCTTGTCCTCGTCGTCATCATGAAAAACATTGGAGAGCACTTTGCCCATGACCCTAAAGTCCGTTAGGAAGACTGGGAGTGGGAGGCCCATGAGATTCCAAAGTTGGCTTTTCTATGCAGGCTTTGGTGGGGCGCTGCTATAGAGGAAAAGGATACTTTGGAAACCAGGTCACAGAGGAAAACGCCTCATATTGTCGAGAGCTGAGAAGTCGCTGTGGAAGCACAGAGGAATCCCAGCCTAATTGCACCGATAATATAATCCAGTAACTCATCCTGTGCGCACGAAGGTGGACGGACACTTCCTGTCCTTGCTGCACGCAGCGCCCGTGTTTTCCTGGGAGAGACATCTGCACTCCAGCAGTGATTAAAGTGCGTTGGACAGACCCTTGCTATTAGAACGTGTGGCTCCACTTTAATAAAAAGCAGTATATTAACATGGAACCCTTGATCAGGACTGGACATGTCATACACCAGATTAAAACTTTGATGGTACAAAATCTGGGGGGAGGGGTCTTAGGGATATTGAACACCTACTATGCGTCGATGACCTTCTTGGATGCCTTCGAGACCCCATGGCAAAATACCTCATGCAGTAAACCGAGAGTGGCCTCTCTGATATATTAATATATTTAATCATCAGACTTTGAATGTTAAAGAAGATTACAGTAGAGGCATCCAGTTGATTGGGGAATACTTGCTGCAAATGATGATCTCTTTTGAATAAACCAGTACTAACTTAATGAGGTTTTGCTGGGTGTTATTATTTTCTCTTCCCGATAGAAAATGGAGTGGTTGCCACCCTCAGCCATCATTTTTGGTCCTTTTGCCTACGAGGAATAGCGCTCTTGCCTCATGCTCCATGGAAACTTAAAAAAATGTTAACCAATAGTTTTTAGTTTAGCCTGGAGTTTCTGGAATTCTGAGAAGGCCTGAAAGGTAAGTGCACACATTGCTGATGTGTGTAAATGAAAAGAGGCAGCTTAGCTGAAGAAGTAGAATTGGTGCAGGGTCTCCCTGCCTGTCCCAGAGTTGTGTGTCTGTTTCTGGCAGACGTATTCCACCACCAGTTATCTGGCTGCTACTTTAGGCACTGGCTGTGGCTGAGCCATTTAAAATCCATTCGTAAGACTGCTCTGAGGGCCTGGCACTGGATAAATTATGCATCTGGCCATGGGTGTGTGTGGGGTTTGGAAATACCTGCCTTGTCCACCAAGTTCTAGACAGAAGCGTGGTTCGTGCTACTCAGCCTCTGCCCTTCTGCAGCACATCAAGGAACCTGGGCTGATGAACACAAAATAGTAGCACACATTGGATACCCATCCCACCTTCTATGTGTTCAGCCTGGTACTCGCAGGCTCTCTATGGTGGTGCTTCTGCTCCCCATGGTCTCAGATGGGTCTTTGAAAGGGCGTGTGCAGGCTGACTAGTGCATGCTTCTCTTGTTACGATGTTTGAGTCAGGTCTCTTAGAACGTCTTAGTCCCTAACTTCAGTGTTGGAGCACAGCAACCAAGGAAGGGCTGCGGAGACGGTTTTTCTGGAAGCTCCTTGGTCACTGGCACAGAGCCAAGCATGCAGCGGCTTGAGGCCTTCTGTATGAAAATAAACTGAAGCACCTGTGAGGGGACACGAGGCACATGTGGCCTGAGTGCTGTTCACCTGAGGGCCCACAGTGGTGCACATGTCCCCACCTTCTCAGCAGCTGAGCAGGGAACCATGTGCCTATCGAAGTGCAAGATTTTGTTCCTGTGCAGCTGTCTTCTGCCTGGAGGAAGGCGTCCCTGTGCCCAGGCCTCCAGCTGCACAGGAGTCACTTGCAGCCTCTTCCCCTGTGTCTGGGCCACATTTGGTTTCTCCTCATGGTGCTGGCTGTGCTGATCACCTCTGTCCTGGGTCTCCACATTTCTTTCTTGCCCCCAAAGATGCTCTTGTGTTCTCTGAGGTGACGGGCTCCGGTTTCCTAGGTGGCTGCAAATCTGAGCCCAAGAGGTAGGCCCAGGAGTCTACAGTGCACCCTCTAAACATCTCTGTTTGGCTCCTCCCGCTCCTGTCCTTTCCCCTTCCCCGCGGTCATCTTTCCCTCTCCTCCCCAGCAGCCCCTGCACCACCACCTGTTTTTCTTTTTTTCTATGCATGCTGCATCTGAAAGGCCCAGCCTGCTGCTGGCCTGGGGCTCTGATAAGATCTGTCTGTGCACCTTTGTCTGGCCTGTACCTGCCTTTTCTGAATGGCCTTGCTAATTGCAATTGACTCCCATAGAATGTGGAGAGCAGCGCCACTTGACACCAGACTAATGCTCCTGACTTTTCTGCAGTGCCCTCAGGAGGGGCGGGGCGGGGGAGTCAGTGGCAAGGTAGAGCACTTCTGATTCCAACGAAGTACCATTAGGGATTTTCTGTTTGTCAGATAGTGTCATTTCTAGGAATTCACAGTAAAATCAGAAATAATTAGGAAGTTTCACAGTTGTAGCTTCTGTGAAGATGCAGACTTTTTTTTCTATTTCTCAACTTTAATCAAAAACATACATAGAAAAGAACTTAGAAGGTACCCTCTGTGATAGGAGTCTACACCAAGAGAATTTGTTCCTTTGTGAGCTGAGTGTCCCATGGCTATTAAAGTAAAGCCTGCCTCCCTTTAAAAACTCCTGGCAGTCCTAGGTGGAACAGATAGAAATCCTACCTTTGAGGTGGAAAAGTGAGGCTAAAAGACCATCCTGCTATCCAGCATAGGCACTGTTGTTCTTTGGACAGCCATAAAATAGAACCAGCATGGAAACCTGGAACCACAAGGCTGTTCAGCTGCAAGCCCAGTGGCCCAAGGTGGGTTGGGTGCATCCTCATTTCACAGGCCTGCTGGACCTCAGCATCAGTTGTCTGCAGGCAGAGAAGCAGGGCGAGCTGGTCCTTGCTGCAGGACATGCGGTGAGCACATCCTGTCCTTGCATCCTACCCTGGGAATCTCACTGCATCAGAACTATGTTCCCATTTTTCAGATGAGAAAACTAAAGTGCATGGGGCGTTGGGGGTGCTCAAGATCAGTGGGTTTCCTTCTTAAATTCACCATAGTGCTGGGCAATTTTACCCCCTGAGACCACTCAGCCAGTACAGTGGCACCGCCAAGCCAGCAGGCAAAGCTGGTTCATTTTCCTTTACGTGAGGTGCTCGGAGTTAGAACTATTACATGTTGAGAAAAACAAATGTGAGTAATTCTGAGGAGGCAGGTGAAAAGTTGCAGATGTGCGCTCCTTGGATGAAAGCTGTGTGTTTTTACGCCTCTGGATGATTGTCAACACTACTGAAGAAATATTTTTCCATAAGGTCCAGATTTCTGATCTCCTTTGAAATTTCAGAGGCACTGAAGTCAGCAGCTCTGGGCTGAAATTCTGGCATCAGAATTGGCAGAAGGCACCAGAAGAAGGTCCAGTTGCTCTTTAGATGAGGTGCAGACTCCCTGGTTCCTGCAGTCTGCACCTCGAATGCCTTCCTCCCTGATGGTACTGCCTGGCCCTGGAAATTTCGGGGTATCAGTTGCCTGTTGCGGAGTAAAGGACAGTGGGTGAGAAAGAACCACTGGCTGCAGAACTTCTCTGGGCCATGTGTTGATTTGGCTCACCTGTAAAATGGAGCCGCTGAAACCCAGCCCCTGGTTGCAGCACCGGTGAACCATGCCTGGAGGCTGTGGATGCTGCAGCAGGTACTCAGAAAATCCTACTAGCTACTGTTTAATTTCTCACCCCTAGTTTCTTCAGGGTTAAATGCATGGAACCCAGAGAAGTGTTTGGGAGTGAGATGGAGGCAGGCAGACTGCATTTTGCAAGCAGGTGCCTCCTCCAAAACTCATTCCTTTGCTTAGATTTCACAGTGACCCCCATTGAGAACAAAGCCTTGCACATGGTATGTATTTTTCTCAGGTCTAAGTTTCTCCCTAGAGATTCTCCTAAAGGGAAAAGCAGAGAAAGAAAACCCCAAACCCAAGCCAGAATCAGATGCAAATATGACAATAGGACTCATCGTGGGTAGAAAAAGCCTCCGTTTTAATTAGAAGCCTGGAAGGACATACCCTTTAATTGCTGCACTTGTAGTGTCAGGGCTATCAATATCAGAGCCTCTTTCATTAATAAATTGGCAAGTCAGAAAGCGGCAGGAGTGGGAGCCCTCCCCCAGCCCGTTCTCCCACCCCAAGCTCCACTTAATCAAAGGCAGACTCAATCAAACAGGAGAAAGACCATGTAAATCAGCCACATTCATTCTGCAGGCCTGAAATAGGTAGGAGGAAGGAAACATGAAAGAGATCCCCAGTCCCTTCCTTGCGCTGCGCCCGCCTGGTTGTGGTGCACCCAAGCTAGAGGTAGTTAAACAGCCCCGCAGATTGCCAGGGACTCCCGGAATGCCTAGGTTTATGTATGGATTAACACAGTGATAGACCCTGAGTAGCAAAAGACGAAGACTAATTACCTGACAAAGCTCCCCTCCACTCGCCTGGGTCATTGAAATTAATTTCTGCTTTCAGGCTTGGCAGAAAGCAGCTGCAGAATTTCAGTTCAATACTCAAATTAACGGGGAGCTGAAATTATTTCTCTGCACAGGCTGGTATTAGAGGAGTGGGTTACCAAATAGATCTTGATCACAGACAGCAAAGAAGGGATTATTCTTCCCTTTTCATCAAGTGCCTGAAGTCCTTGGAAAGTGCCGAAGTGGGGGAGGAGGAAAAGAAGAAAAACAACAACCAATTTATTGGAGAGTTAACACTTAAATGCTTTACTAAATTGGGCGTGACATCCACATGTAGATCTCCTGCCCCCACAATAACTTGCAGTTTCTCTCCATTTAACCAAAACACTTAAACTGAATTAATGGTTCCCATAATGTATTATATATTTGAAATGGAATTGCAAATCTAGAGGTCATTTTGAAACACCTATGCTACAGCATCCTATCTTCAAGGAGGTCGGGAAGGTATTGGCCTGTTTCAAGGTTAAGGAAATGGATGGGCAGGGCTGGGTACAGAGGCTTGAGGGGAGCAAGGAAGCAGCTGGGAGTCTGAAGCGGAAGTTGAACCTAGAGCTTCTGTTGCCAGCTTCCTCCACCTGTCCAGTCACGTAGACTTCTTTTTTTGCTCAAACACTTCCTCATTGCTTCTTCCACTTTGGGATCCCTGCTTTCATTTCACCCTCAAGGGAACAGATGCACCTTTCTGAGTGCCATGTGTGTGCACCAGGCCAGACTCGATGCTCTGTAGACTCAAGTTCTCCCAAAACTTGCTTCTGTGATTTTCCGAGGCTAGGGTCACCCACCTGCTGGGGGAGACTCACCGGAAGCTAAGTCCCCACCTGCTGGTGGTAGGCTTTTGCTGCCTAGAAAGCTGCAGGTGACTGGCAGTTAGTGCATGACCACTATTTCTTCGGCTTCTATAGCGGCTATAGGTCCACATCAAGGGTATCCTGGTCATGAGACATACACAAACACAGAGGCAGGAAAATGATCTCTTTCCTAACTCTGCCCAGTCCTTTGGGGTTGGGAAACAGTATATTAATTTACCAAATGCTGCATTCCTTGCTGGCTGGGTTCAAACTCTGAAACTCATCCTACTGGGTGTAAAACCCTAGAAATACTCCTTACAGTAGCATTGGTTGAGCATTCTTAATCCAAAAATCTGAAATATTCTGAGTGCCACAAGTAAAACACCACAGTATTTCCTGCTTAGCATTGGGCCCCCAGCTAACTCATGTGTCAAGGATACGCCTCTGTATCTAACAAAACAAAATCAACCTTGACAAGATTTTCCAAAGGATGAAAGGGAGGCTTCAGGAGAATCTGTGACCAGCACCAATATCCACAGCTAGTTCCAGGGCAAATACTAGGTACCAAGACTCGACCCCTCGTTTCTGTGTCTCCAGCAGGTGTGCTGCCAAGTCACCCACGAGTAGCAATTAGGCCCCATCTAACATGTCCAGCTTAAAACCTATGACCTCAAGGCAAATGACTTCTACATCTTATTACCGTCCCCTGAGCCGTCCCACCCCCAGTAGGATAGGGAGGTTAATCAGGCACGCACCGAATCTGCTTATAAGGCTGTTTCGTGTACGATTTTTATATCTTGGCTCCTAATAATGGTTCCGTTATAAATGATTGTCTCACTATGATATACTGGTTCCTTGCCTTCGAGGAACTGATTTAAAAGGAAGCCCTGGACTTCTTGTGCCCGTAGAGTTTATTCATATTGTTCTTTGCTTGCTCAGCAGCTGGAATGGTATAGGGGAGAGCCCCCCTCCAAAAAAATATTTTCTTCCCAGCATGAGGCAGTTGCCATAATTAGTAACCTCTGGCTCACTTGATGTCTTAATAACACTATGAAAAAAATCACTGCTCCTCCCTGTTCCCTGGCCACCCCCAAGCCTCTTACCCAAAGGGCAGTGCCTATGGAGAAACGGTCACCCCTGGGTATGTCACTTACCTGCTCTATGCAACTGAACATTTTAATTATTTCTACGATGACTTTGGAAGGCCGGTCATGGCAGATATACAACATCAGGGAGTGTGTTTTCCAACCAAAGCCATGGGCATGTTTAACCAACAGTTATTTAGTACCTGTTACAGGTCCGGGCTATGAATGTACTGCAGAACAGAGTAACAAGATGGGTCAGGAAAACCTGGGCTACATATTAGGATATGAGTCGGGGTTACTGAGGGAATGCACTGTGTGGAATTCCTCGTGGTTGTAATTATTAATACATGGATGAGCTTTGATCCTATTTCATGAGTTACAATTAAGAAAATCATTAAAAAGGGCTTTGTTTCCTCAAAAGTTGGAGAGTGTGGAATATTTGAGGTTCTTTAAATTCTTCTCCAGACGTCAAGCCATTCTTATCCCAGCCACAGTGATGTGCCGGCTGCACTGTGCACATGTCAGAGCCCTGGCCTGGGGCCTCTCTGTACACTGTCCCCGCCTGCCGTCATCTTCTTTTCCCCTTTGCTTTGGCAGCTTTCTTCTCATCCTTTACCTCTCATAAAAATGATATCTCCTGATAGTCTATATTAGTCTCCTGTTGCTGCAGTGACAAATAACCACAAATTGGTGGCATAACATGTTCCCGCCAAGTTGAATCACCCATGGTACATGCACGACCTTCCCATCAGCTGGCTAGTATCCCTCAGTGTGACTGTCCCACGCTGCTCAATGGCACAGGCATGCATGTACCATTGGTGGCTCAGAGCTACCTGTCAGTGAGACATGAACTGTAGCCCCTTCATGAATGTATTCAACACACATTCCCCCACCTTACTGGCATCAGGAGCCGGTTTCATGAAGACAAGTTTTCAAAAGACTAGGGAAAGCGGGGATGCAGCCCTAGACCTTCATGTGCACAGTTCGCAGTAGGATTGGGGCTCCTGTAAGAATCTCATACTGCTGCTAATCTGATAGGAGATGGAGCTCAGGCAGAGAGTGAGGGGTGGGGAGTGGCTGTAAATGCTGACGTAGCTACCCCGCCTGGCTGCTCATGTCCTGCTGTATGCTCTGCCCTCTAACCAGTCCATGGTTGGACATCCCTAGCTTAAATAACAGGAATACATTTTCCTATGGTTCTGGAGGTCAAAAGTTTCAGAAGTTTTCAGCAAGCTGAGATCACAGTTGACAGGGCCAGCTCCAGGTGGCTCCCAGAGACAGTGTGTTTGCCTGACTTTTCTAGGGGTCACCTTGACCCATGGCTCTCCTCTCCCGATAGTTAAAGCAGTACACCTTAAAATCCTTCTTCGACTCTTCCCATCCTGCTTGTCTTCTCTATCTTCTGGTATTTTGTATTTCCATTGGGCTTTCCTGAGCAATTCGACAGGACCTCCCCCATGTCAACACTGTAGCTTGGTTCTGTAAAATCCCCTTGGCTATGCAGAGAAACCTATTCACAGCTCCTAGGGGTGGAACATGACATACTGTGGTGCCATTATTCTGCTACTGCTCTGCTCTAGCTAGGGGAAGTAATGCCCCTCTAGTCTTCTACTCAGCCTTCCTTTCTTTAGTTTTGTAACCCATGGACATCACATCTTAATTTTTATTTGCTTGATTTTGCTTTTAATCCACAACGAGACATAGGCTCTCTGAGGCCAGAAACTATGCCAGGCATCTCCTTCTCTTTAACTCCCCTTGGCCAAAACGAACCACCCCATCCCCTTGGGCCATCTTGGTAGTGAGTGAGAAAACTCTTCCCTCAGTCTGCTGAAGAAAAGTAGAACAGGGTGGGGGGTGAAGAGGCATTTATGCCCCAAAGAAAGAGAAAACTCTAGGGATATAACTGTTTCAGGCTCTGCTGGACCCAAGCAGCCAAAACAATGCCATCAAAGTTGGTCTCTTCTCTTCGTTGACTGAGGAACTTCCTTGTTTGGAGAGAAATAACCAGGAAGCTCCTGAATCCCTACCTGGAGTTGCCTTGGCAGCCCAGTTGGATCACATCTTTGAGTCAGCCACTGATAGCAGAGGAGCTAATGAAAGCCGCCTGCTGGGAGGCTCCAGGACCCATGGATGAAGAGCGTGGAAGGACTCTTTCAAAAGGAAACGAAAATGCTTCACCAAGGACAATGAACACTGACCAGACACAAGAGACAGATGAAAAAGGACTGCACTTTTAGTCTGGCTTAACATTCCCCACCGTGGAGACAGGATGATGTCTCTGATTTCTTTTGTCTTTCTGCAAATTTACATCAGTACCTGAATTAGCATTAGACTACAGTAGTAGCCTCTTTTTGGTACACAGTGGAACCATTTGCCAATCACCTGCAGGTGCAGTAAAGGAGAAAGTGGACATTCCCAGGTGCCAGCTCCTCAGCCTCATCTCCCATTTCACCCCTCTCCTGCCACTTGCAAATGGGGGTGGGCATTTGTCCTGCACAATTGCATAAAATAACAGCTATGTATTTTGTCCTGAACATGTACTAAGTTCTAGCACATGGACATTTTAGACTACAACCTCAGTGGCAACTCAATAGCTCCTGGCTGGTAAGTAGCAGATCTAAGGCCTAAGCCCAGGTTTACGTGGACCCAACAGGAGTTTCTAAAGCCAACGCCAAATATGTGTTGGCTAAGGCTGGTTATATTGAGTAGCATAGTTCTGCCTTTTCAAGAGCTCTTTTTCCCTCCAACTAGGAAGAACTAGAGATTTTTATTGCTATTTTTTGTTAAAAGCAACATTAGTAATCACCATGGCAGAAATTTTATGTAAATGGTGAGCTTTCCTTTTTCATTTGCTTTAGTTTAGTCGTTTTCCATTATTCATCTGGCTCTCTGAACCCTCCTATACAGCCCACTTATTCTTATTCACCAAGAACAGGTGTGTGCCACCTTGGAGAAGATGAAGCCAGAAAGAACATCAGTCAGACAGGAATTATGTTGAAAGATGACTGAATAAATTACCACCTCCCAGGAGTCCTATGAAAAATGGCTATTTCTGCAGGGTGTCAAAGTACCTTTTTCCTCTCTAATTCACAGGTATCCCTACACAAAGGCCTATGGTGGCACAGAATCATCTTCTAGGCTGTGTGGGGGGCCTTCTGAGATCTACTGCCCTTGTCACAGGAAGCAGTGGTAAAGGCTGTATTGCCCGGTGCCATCCACCTGCTGTCCTGCGCTCTGTGCTTTGGGGATGAATTCTCATCCACAGTTCTTTGTGGATGGCTCTGGAGTGAGCAGGTCTCTGGGCACAAAGTGACTTTGTAAAGGAGAGATGGACTCCATGGAACTCTAACCCCAGTCGTCAAGCAACCAACCAGAGAAATTAAATAGCAACTCAGGAAGAATCAATAAGGATGGCCAGGACTTAGTCAGTCATGTCTGGGTGCACAACTTGTGACTAATCAGAGAAGGCATTTAGGATTCCTGGACTGGTCCTTTAGGGTATCCTACTTCCTGTCAGTCTGCCTCACCATCCTCTGCAGATGGTCTCCAAATGGAGCACGCTGCTCATCTCTTTTTCACAAACTTTCTCCAGTCCTCCATGCACTGGAGTCTGCTCAAACACAGTTGATGGTGGCTGGCTGCCTGGAGATAGCAAGCTTTGAGTAAGTGGCCTCTGCCTGTTCTTATTGGATGGGCTTTGTGTATTTCTACATTAATTCATTCTTCTTTCCCCCACCCCCACAGGACTCTTCCCCTTCCTCCCTTTCCACATACCATGACCTTGAACTTTCCTAATTCTTCTTCTTTATTTTGGTTGTCCTTCATTTGTGGCTCTGCCTACTTTTGACCTCTTAATGTTATTATGGTCACTTGTTATTTTATGTGCTAAGTGTTTATGCTATGCAAGTTAAGTTCACTCATCATCTCGTTTAAATCTTAGGAAAACTCCACAAATAGACTCAAAGCCCAGATGTTACAGTAACATGTCCTGGCAAATGGACACAGACAGGTATCGAATGACCTTAGCTTGCCAAGATCGTGAGCAACAGCAGCAGAAGCAGCATCAAAAATAAAGTCTATGATTGATTTAAAGCCTTGACCACTACTTTGATCCACCCTCTTTTTACTTAATTTTATCTGTATATCTCGCATGGCAGCTAAATGACAATAGGATTAGAAAAGTGTCCAAGGAAAGAGGGAAAGGGAAATGGGGGAGATGAGCAGGAAGAACAAATCTAGGTTGAGAAAAAAGAAGACTGACTAAATTGAATAAAAGGCGTCACATAAGAAAAAAATAGATTACTGCCTACAATGTCCATAGTGTTTTTCTAATTTCTTCGGGATATACTTTGAAGATGAAAAAGTATGCATATCTGCTTAGCACTCTGTTTTTCAGGAGAGCATGCTCATATCTGTAAAAATATATAGTTTCTCTCTTAAATTGCATGCATTGGATAAACCCACAGTCTATATGAGCACAGACCTAATTTGTCCCCACTGTGAAACTGTGTCCTAGTGCTCTGCCTCCAACTACTGTCCACCATGAAGTGACACCAGCCTTTTCTTTAGGTGCTTGATTTTTGCTTGTGATTCAGTCCAAAGCTAAGGCTCTGCCGCATGGACCCAGGACACCCACGTGCAAATATATTTCTCACATACAGGTTGTTCACTCTGGTCTTTGTATGGTATCGTTAGCATTTCTTGTCATAGTGATGTATTTATTATAATTGAGATGTTCTCAGTAAGCCATATTTAATAGTTTTAAATCAGAGGCCAACATGGACTTTTGGGAATTCCATTCACGGTAAATTTCATGCATGGTGAAAGGTTATGGAATGGGTTTCTATGGCACGTCCCATTCATCCCACAAATTTCAGCAGGTTGACCATCACTCCACTTTGGGTTTTTGTGAGCCACGCACACTGAAGTAGACAGAAAATTTCACAGTTTACACTGTCACCCATGTGGCACATCTTCTATTGAAAACAGAGTGGGGGAAAAAGCTTAGTTGTTCAGTTTATATCCTAAACCCTTAAAGCAATGAGATTCGCCTTCATGGAGGAACGTATAACCCCAGGAGTGACAGGAATTTGGCTTTTCTTGTATTCAATTTATGGCCCCTTGACTACCGAAGCTATTGCCCATCTGTTCAGCTATCTTGTTTATGAAGGAGGTTGGACCCCCGGCCCTAGGCCCAGGTACTTGGCATCGCTCAGTTGGTACCAGGCACTTGCAAAGGTTTCTTACATCCTAAGCACCTGAGTGGGACTACTGCACCATTTTTCCTTCAACTGCCCTATTTCCTGCATGCATGTCCCCAGCATGCTTAAACAGGACAATGAGAGAGAGCCCTGAGGTGCCGGAACGCTGTAGTGCTTTTGTATCTACAGAAAAGATGTAACGATTGAGTTAAACTCTTAAATATCTATGGATGTCAGGTTGAATACAAGCAGCTACTCAGTGTGTTACTCTGGCAGGAGAACAAGTCCCCTGGAGGTGAAAAGCCATGCAGGTCCCTGGAAGCGTGAGCAGATTGTTAAAACAGGATCAGAGGTGGCCTGGACAGATGCCAGCTTCTACCCTTCATGCTTATACCCAAGGCTGGGGATGAACTTTTGCCTTAACCTGTTCCATGCTTGCCAGTGCCCAGTTTTCACCAAGGATGCGGTGCTTGGACTTCAGCAGAGCCAGCGCATGCCCCCAGGGCCTGTCCCCTGCCATGCCTCCTCCCAGCAGAGCAGGTGTTGAGCCACAGCGCAGGGCTGAGGAACACAGCTGCAACGTCCTGAAGCTATGACGACCCTCCTCAGCATCAAAGCAGCTGGGGTAGGGAATCAGGTACAGCTGAGAAAGGATCTGGGTTAGAACCCAAACTATTACAGAAGAGTTTCTAAATCCCTCTGGTCTACTTAAAGCAATGTGCCTTTTCACAACCCCAAAGGAGGAACCCAGGATTTAGAGTAAGAAATCATGACTTGGAGTTGGCTTGGGCCCTTCACATGGGTCACGGATTTCTATGGAGGCTTGCAACCTGGTAGTTTGCAGACTCATTGTTGGCCAGTGAAATTGATATATACATTTATGAG
Organism: Dinomys branickii; assembly: GCA_004027595.1. Classification (NCBI taxonomy): domain Eukaryota; kingdom Metazoa; phylum Chordata; class Mammalia; order Rodentia; family Dinomyidae; genus Dinomys; species Dinomys branickii. Next base: position 28,712 of record PVLD010005838.1, on the reverse strand, counting down.
AATGATGAGCACTAAATCTTTTTATAAAAATAAAACCCTCATACAGTTACTGTCATTACTGTTCATTCGTCCCAGGAATCTGTATCACGTACTTACCATGTACTGGGCTCTATTTTAAGTGTAAGCAAGATTTTGAAGCACAAGCCAGACAGTGACTCTCTACCTTCACAGTACTTATATTCTAAAGAAGCTGGAAGAGCATTAACAGGTAAACAATAAACTAGACACTTTGGAAAAGGGCCCGAAGCTCCTTCGAGATTCTGGTTTCCTTATGAAATAAGTAGTATTTTCAGGTGAGCAATTATTTATCTTTTCATATCTATTTATTTCCTCTACATGGATAAAACACATCACATATTACATAAAAATATATGTACAGTATAAGATTTCTTAACCGAAGTCCTAGATAAACTGTGTAGAACTTACTTTATTATTGTCCTGATTTTAGAAATGAATCCATAGCAACAACAACAAAAACAAAAACAAAAAAAGAAATGGATCAGTAGTTCTTAAATGGGTCTTAAGGTCTCTTGGATGCTGCAGTTATTTTTATTTTATAGTGTGTGTGTGTGTGTGTGTGTGTTTGCTTGCAAGTGTATTCATCAGGGTGATGGAGGAAGATTAAACACTGATATATCAGCCTTATGACCACCTCATGAATCTGTCCCACCATGTCAGAATGTCCATGTCCACCTTTGGCTTTGAAACCTATTTTGGTCTAACTCTAGGCTGTCTCCAAGTCTTCAGGAGTCTTCTTGTTCTCATTCAAAACCTTACCCTGCACAGTAGTCCCTGTGCATCCTGTGTCACAAACAAGAAAATGGAGACTCCAGCAGAGCCTCAGCGATTTGCCTCACCCCCACTGGCTGCAGCTGCAGGGCGAGACTTGACCTCAGGTCTTGTTCCTTTCCCCTCTGTTCCCTGCCTCTGCTTCCCCCAACCCCTCATGGTGGTAGGATATGCCCACTAAATTTGATGGGATTACTTAAAGCAGCTTATAAAGTGCTACAGACAAATGCCTCGCCTTTCTGAGAACTTGACATAATAAAGTTGGCTTGATCTCCTCCGCCTGTATCTTGAGGGAACAAGTAAATTAAACAAGTAATTATATCCATAATGTTTTTAGAAGTTAGGAGATTTAAATATATGAATCTCATCTGAGTGTGCAGCCTTTTGTCTGCGGTGTTTCCTGCCAAAAGATCTTTTGACAGGAAATAAACATTAAAATAATCTTTAATCCCTTGTCTGGTCTATTACCATTAACAATTGATGCACTTTAATTTTGTGGGGTTTTAACTACAAAATGGAACAGCTAAGTAGTGATAATTGGGTTTGGAATTATACGGTCATTTATATCAACAGAGATGCAAGAGGCTGGGAGGGAGGGTGATTAATTATTTACTATTTCCTGGCTGTGGTTCCTATTATAGAATTTTCTGATATGTTCTGCTGTGAACAATTATCACCAAATGAAAGTAAACAAATCTGTGATTTGAAGCCTTATTTAGAAGTTAGACTCGATTGAGTTGATGCAGGCTTGATTTCCATGGATTCTGTGGGCTGCGCTCCTTTCACAAGGCCCTGCCATGTCTGGATCCATGTGTGCTTATCTTTGTGCATTTTGAACTCCAAAAGGGACAGCTTTTGGAAATGCTATGATTTACTTAAAAAAAGAAATTGAATTGGATCTGAACTCATCATCAAAGATGATGTGTTTGGTAGGGGGTGTAATTTATTCTATTTATTCTACCTGACTTATTTCATTAAGAGGCCATGCAAAATTATCAGGCCACCATGAGAATAAGTCTTACTCTGCTGTGTCTCTTTGTGTTTGTGGGTTTGTGCCTGTGTATATGTATGTATGTATGCATGCATGTAAGTGCATGTTAAAGGCAGGACCAACGCTCTGTGCCCCATCAGTCATGGGCAGGCTGTCCAATGAGGCCTTCCAGAAATCACCCACCCCCACATTCACTTTTTCTCTGTGCCCTCTGAGAACCACCACACACACCTCAGGGCATCATCTTGGCTCTTCTTACAAAAGCCTCCTCCAAAGCCAAGAGCCATGTTTCTCAGGCAGATTGCCTGACACTGAAGGACAGATGCATATTTGATATGATGAGCTTCACAGGAAGCTGGTGGACATTTAGGGGAAGGCTATAGACAGAAGGCTCTGACGGTCATGGCCCCTGGTTCCTCCCTGCCTCTGTAGTCCTAAGCCTTTGAGGACAGCTGAGGAGTGTGTCTCCTCTCTGCGTTGGAATCTTCACTCAAGTCTAGAAGGAACAAAATCCCACCCAAAGCCTTCCAGCTAACTGAGGGCATCACCCTGTATCCAGTGGCCCAGTCACAATACCAGGTGGCTCTGTTAGAAAGGCACCTGCCCCCATCCATCCTGGAGTTTCTCACGTTGTTACCACAGAGAGCCCATCCATTTCACCATCTCCACCATCGCCAGGCTGTCCTGGTTATCTCTTCCTGGGTCAGCCCCTGCGGGTACCTCTGCTCTCCACTCTCTTGGCTACCCTGGATTCAAAGCTTCGTCCCTGTGCGTCTCCCCAGCCACACAGGAGTCGCACTTCCTGATCATGTCTCATGCGGTAAAGGACTAGTTGGTTGATGACAGAGTGTCAGTGATTCCGTGGCTTCATGCTGTACACTGGTATCACTAAAAAAGAAAAAGGCAGAAGCGACAGACTTAGTGCAGACTCACTGCTGCCCTTCTGTCAGATGTGGCCCTGGCTGGGTTGAGACAGTGCCCTGACCTGACCACATATTTCACCTTTGCCCTTGGCAGTCTGGCCCTGCTGCTAGCTTGTGGCTTGTCTTGAGTTTTGCTAGATGTAATTCCTGTGGCAATAGAAGCTGCTTTGGGGGTTCCAGGTTGGGAGTTGAGCACAGGCCTGCTGGGGCTCACTTCTATTAGCCAGCTTGACTCCAGATTTTTGTTGTATAGTTGTTATATTTTATTCTTATTAACTTTTTATTATTACTAACATGGGAGCAGCAGAGGAGGTTGGTGGTGATTGTTCTATTTGGGAAAAACGGCTCAGTGATGGGTAAGCCATGTGGCTTCTCTCCTGGAGAAGCAGACTGAGGCGATTTTGGTTTTTCACTTGATACTGGAATTTCTCAACCTTGACACAATTCACATTTTAGGTGGATAACTCCTTGTCACAGGGGTGATCTGTGCTTTATAGGATATGGAACAATATCACTGCTCTATCTGTGGATGGCAGTAGCATCGCCTCCCTTCTCCAAGTCCTGAAGTACCAAAAATGACAGCAGACACTGCCATATGCCCCTGGGGTACGGAATCACCCCGATGGAGGACCTTTACTTTGGGGTGTTCTCTACTGTATAGATTTTTATTTAATGAAAAACCATTCTTCCTATTAACAAAATAATGAAACAGAACAGTTGTAATAAGGACAAAATGATAATAGGAATTACTATTTCAGTGAGGTTCTTTATGTGTTGGGCTCCACTCCGAGCCCTTGCTGTGTAGTCACTAGTGTAACCGTCACAGGAATCCCATGAGGCAGTGTGTGCGCTTCCTAGGGCAGCAGTAACAACGTGCCGTAAGCTGGGTGGCCCAAAGCCGTGGCAGTTTACTTCCCTGCACTTTTGGATGCCAGGTCTCTGCAGTCAAGACGTTGGCAGGATTACTTTCTCCTGGGTAGGTGAATGAGAACCGGCTCCCTGCCCTCGCCTAGCTTCTCACAGCTGCCATCTACCCTCCGCGGTTGTGGCAGCGTGACCCTAATGCCTGCCTCTGTCTCCCTGTGGACGCCTTCCCTCTGTGGGTCTCTGTGTCTCCGCCCCCTCCTTATTTCACCTTCTTTTACATTCACTCATGCCTGCAGAGTTGCCAAGTCAGGTCACACTGGAAGATAGACGTGCATTTGAGGGAAATTCTCTTCCCCTCAACGCAAGCGGGCGGTACTCTTAGCACCTTTTATGCTAAAGGAAACTGAGGCACAGAGCAATTAAACCACTGCCAGGATCACAGAGGGGACCTAGATAAAAGAGCCAGGCACCAGAGCCAGTTCTGGTTGCGCAGTCCAAATTCGGCCGTGGCACCGGTGGTCCTCAGAGTGTGTTCCTTGACCCAAGCAGCAGCGCCCTGTGGGAACTTGGCAGACCTGTGCTCAGGCCTCAGCCCAGGTCACGGGCAGAGAGACTGAGGTTTTAACAAGCCTTCCAGGGAATTCTGGGGAAAATTTGAGAATTTCTCATCAGTAGTACAAACGTGAGGGAAATGACAATAACAACAAAACTTGCCAGGTATCATTGGAGTGCATTTCCAGACATCTGTGAAGGACACTTGCTTGGCAAAGCACCACCCTGATCTCTAAGGCCTGGGTGGATCCAGAGAGCTCTGTTTATTTCTGTAAAGGAGCCTCTTCACCCACTTTGCCTATACCCAAAAGTATTTGAGAAATGACAGTGTTCTATCTTCGCCTCTATGAAGATGGAAAGCGTCTTGTCAGAGATAAATTGAGAAAAACATTTTCGTTTTGATAAGTCCCTTTTCCTTCTCAGACCCACAGCATGCCTCCTCCACCGACTCTGTAGGAGCAACCCCCAATGGCATGCTCTGTATCCGATCCTTTCTCTTCCCTCCAGGGAATTTATCACACCGTTAGTGCATAATAAAGTCAAGTACTTTTAGGTTCGTTGGTATATTGTTAATTGATCTTCATTTCCTGTTTTTTTCACCTCAAAGCAAACACATCACTCACCCATGTGGTACTGGAGCTGTTGATCTCTGGGGAAGTGCTTGCTCTTTCAAGCTTTTAGTGTCTTTATTTCAGAGAAGCTTCCCCATCTGGTTGCTATTGAAAACTAGGCTTTTAAAAAAAAAATTACAGATTGTATAAAATATCACCATGAGCAGGAGGGAGGTGATTGTCTTAAAAGTGAGTGGTGGACGTCACCTGGCCGCCCGGAGCCCATCTCTAAAACACACCTGTGCACAGGAAAGATTCCACTGCACCATAGGATCAGGTTCAGTTTGCTTAGACGGTTGGGCCTGGGCTAGGGGACCCAGAAGGAAATTGGAGACATTGGTATTCTTCCTGAGCATAGAGGAGGCCCCTTAATGCAGCCTTTCTGTCTGGCTTCCACTGAGAGAGGACCTGCATGGAGATCCAGTGATTAGCAGGTAATGCACAGACTAAGGCAAGGCACAGTAGTCTTGAGAAGGTTTTCACTGTTGCTCTGTTTTGTTCTGAGTAGTGTTATTGCTCACCACCCAGCTAACCCACATACTAGGGGAAAATAAAGCCCTAAAGGAGTAGAAGATCATGGTAAAAGTTTCAACCTCTCTGTAAGATTGAACAATGAAAGTTCCCTCATTTCTAAGCTCCTCTTCAAAAGAAATCACCCTTAAAGTTGTACTGTGGTTTCTCCCAGGAGCATTATATGAATATACTGTTGGCTACTGAGAGCGGGGATGGCTGTGTAGTTCAGGGATAGAGCACTTGCTTAGCCTGCTCAAGGACTCTGCTTTGATCCCCAGCGCTGCTTAAAAACAAGAGCAACAACAGCAAAACCAAAACAAGACAAAAAAATGTGTATAGCCATTTAAAAAATGCACACAACAGATTATTGAGTAAGTAGTGATCAGTACCTTTCTGTTTTCATTCCACAGTGTCTTGGAGATTATTGAGAGGCAGTGTATGTAACTAGAGTGCCCAACACTCTATGGCTACGTGAGATTCCGTCCCCTGGATCACCCGTAATTGCTTTATTCAGCTCTCCGTTGACAGGCATTGAGGTTGGGTCATATTTTGCTATTACCTGTGCTTCCTTAATAAATACTCCTCCACATGCATGTTGTCTGCTTGAGCAAGATATCATAAATAAGACTTCCCAGTAGCGGAAGTGCTGGGGTAAAGGGTGTGTACATCTTCAAATAATTAGTTTCCCCAAAATTGCTAAATTGTCCTCTGAAGTGATTATGCCAATTTCTTCTTCACCGTTTACACACGTGGATGTCTGTGTCACCCCAGAAGTTATCTCCAGTAGCAGCAGAAGGGACCGAAATACTATTGACAGGTTTAGCAAGTCAGCAATTAGCACCCCACTTTTTAAAATTAATGCAGCTCTCTTGTAAGATTCTTGTGAAGCCGCCACTTCGTAACAGTGCGGAGCCCAATCCCCAAGCTTAGCCATTTTTCCCTTTTCAATACAGCACATTGATTTTCTGTATGACTTTATCTGCTTAATACAAAGTGGGATCGAGCAGTTGTTTGTCTGGATTTGACCATTCCTTATCAAACATTTATGATTTAGTTTTCGCCACGGCATCTTCTTGTAAGGTGTGTCTTTATTTTTATCTTTTTCCATAAAGGTAGGCTTGTGTTGACAACCCTGTAATAAATCTCTCCTGAAAGAGATATGCTGCACAGGAAGGGAAAAGGGCCAGGGCTCGGTGCATGTCTGGGGGAAAGGGTTCCAGGAGGGGCAGCATGAATTGTATGTGGACTAATGTCATCTTTTATTAATAGTAATTGATATCCTGACATGGGGGTTTCCAGAATACTGGTATTGAGTGCTTCACAGAGAGCCACAACAGGGGGGCTATGCTAAGAACTAGTTAGCCAGTACATATAAAGGGGTGATCAAAACTACATTGAATTTTAAAATTACATTAAAAACCAATATTATAGCAAAAGACACATTACCATTAATCCCCTTCAAACTTCTCCACCCGTCACTTCTAACATGCTTATTCCACCGTTCCTGCTGCTTTCTGAAGCAGTTCTGGAAGTCCTCTTTCGTGAGTGCCTCTATAAATTATGGTAAGAACTGTGGTGAGTACTGCTGCTGCTGCTGTAGAGTGCCACTCCACAGAAAGGCACGCTTTCCGCAAACGTTGGAGTGTTTCTGTTACTCACTGGATCTGCCACCTGCGATTTCTGGCTCTTCCCCAAAGTCAAAATGACCATGAAAGTTAACCATTTTGAATTGATTGTGGACATCCAGGCAGCTACTACAGCATAACTAATGATACTCCTGCAAGAGGATTTTCAGACCTGCTGAAGAATGTGGCAAGAAAGTGACAACATGTATTTTATTGTAATAAATTACTTACATTTATATATTCACCATATATTTTCAGCATACTATGTATTTATAGTTGGTCCAGCCAAGGACAAATCTTACAGCTCCTTCTTGTCCCTACATAGCGTGCAGGATGATGGTAAGTTCACCACGATTCTCCAAGAGTCTTGTTCAGAATTTCCTCTGCATTCGTGGAAGGTGCAACGTATCCATGCACTTGACACTTTCATTTGCTCTAGTTCTCTCTCCTTGAGAGCATTTTCTAGCCACGTGTAGAAAACAATATGAAAAAAGTTTACTCTGCTCTTGAAAACTCTACCAAGCACCTGTTCTATATTCAGCATCATGCATTGGGGACCAGTTCCAAGGATGCAGGGATTGATAAGACGATACTGCAAAATGCAGAGGACACACCAACACCCAGAGGCCTGAAGCCCAGCACTGTAGAGCTAGATGCCCTGGAATAATCTCTCTCTCTTTTACCTGAAAACAGCATGCTTTTGTCATCTCAGTATTGGTGGTTGAAGAATCAAGGGGTATGGGGTAGTGTCTTTCTCAGGCTTAATCAGGGGACTATAGTCACTGACAGGGACTGGCTGGTGAAGGGTCTGCTCCCTCCTCATGCCCTCAGCTGGTGGGAGGATTCAGCTTCTTGGTGGTTGTTGGTCCGATGCCTCGGTTCATTGCAGTCTGTGGTTGGTGGTATTGCCACGTGGACCTCACCACATGGCAGCTCACAGCATGGCAGCCAGCTTCTGTTCACCGTGAGCAAGTGAAAGACCAAGAACTGGAGAGAAATCCAGATGCCGGAGTCTCTTGAAATTAGTCTTGGAAGTCACAACCTGTTGCTTTTTTATTGAGATGTAATTCAACACTGCAGTACTCTCACTTTTAAAGTGGACAATTCGGGGGATTTTAGTATATTCACTAAATTATGCAAGCATCCTAGCCAATGGCAGGACATTTTTATCACCCCCGAAAACAAACCCTGTCCCCGTTAGTAGCACTCCATGTTCTTACTCCAGCGTCTGGTAATCATTTACCTGTTTCTATTTCTGTAGATTTGCCCAGTCTGGACAATTCTTTTTAATGGAATCATACAATATGTGGCCTTCTGCAGTTGACTCTTTTGCTTAGCAGTGTTTTCAGGGTTCATTCATGTTGTAGCATGTTTTAGTATTTCATTTCTTCTGTATCATCTATGTACATATCATTCTATAGATATGTCACATTTTGTTTACCATTCATCCATTTCTATTGTTTCTGCTTTCTGGCTTTTATGAATGATACTGCTGTATGAACATTTGTGTATCTCTGGCTGTTGCAAATAATGGCTGCATGAGCGTTTCACAAAGTTGCTTCTGTTGTCTTCTTAATATGAATAATTCTGATATGAGTATCTATGTACAAATTACAGTATGGGTTTATATTTTCATTACAGTATCTTTTATGACAGTGATATCCATAGTACCAGGGCAATGCCATGAATATTTTATATTATTCCAAATAAAAGGTGGAAAAGGAACTAGACAGTGATTGTATATGTGACCTGAGGTGCGTGTTGAAGAGGTAGCTTTTGAGTTGCACCCTAATGGTGGCAGTCCTACAAAAATGTCAGCAAAGAAAATTCCAGCCGAGGTAGAATAAGTGCAAAGGCCCTGTGGTGGAAATTCACTCAAACTTTTCAGGAGAGAGGAATCAGCCACTGTTTCTAACCAGGCAGAATGGGAGATGGTGAGGCTGGAAGGGTGGAAAGCCACAGGTTGTGGATCCCCTGAAAGGAGTCATGATTTCTTCCTAATTATAGCGAAAACCATTGGAAGTTTTCAAGCAAGCCGGTGATACAGTTTCACTCATGCTTTTAAAACAGTGCATAGCTGCAATGAGAATAACAGGTGATAAAAGGCAGGAATGGAAGCCAAGGGGTGTGTTGAGGGGGTGGCCAGGGGTCTAAAAGGCCAATCACGGGCACCAAAACCAGGTGATAGTAACAGAAATGGAGAAAAGAGTTTGGATTCCAGTTCCATGGCTGCAGTTGTAGGTTGGCCTGATTCTTTGCCCTGGACCACAAGCCCCTAACTCTTTCTGTCCACATCCTAATCGCCACTATGGCCCGGCCACCCAGTGGGGACCCAGTGAAGGCCTGGTGAAGCAGTCGCAGATTCAAGAGGTGGCCGGCTGGATAAAAAGCAGCCGGCACAATTGATTGTGGGTTCCCTGAGCTTCCTTCTTGGTCAGGCCGGTTCCTTCCCAGCCTGTCCCCTAGAATGATGCCTTTAGTCATGTCCCCTCTCACTAGCGGCAATGCCAAGCATTTAAATGATCTCTCCATTTTGGAATGTGAGCAGAGAGAAAAGCCAGCCATGTCTAAACTCTGTGCCCAAGTATTTGATTATTTTCTGTTTTACAAACGAACCCAGGACATCAGTATTGGTGCATCTGGAAGAACAAGCCTGCCAGGCAGCCAGTGGAATAGAAACTCCGGGTGGCAATACATTATGCTCTCTCTGAATTAGGCTTCTTAAGGCTCGGTTACTAAAGTGGGATTTTTTGTAATTATTAACAGTTAAAAATAGGAAAATAGATTTCCAGGGAAAAAAGTCACAGGCAACAAGGGTCCAATTCTGAATGTGTGCATGTGCGTAAAACAGAATTTGCCAAACATGAATAGGCACTTACAGTGTGAGTCGAATTGGCTCTGTCATGTGTCAGCCTAATAGCCTAAACCCTGGTTCAATACAATGAGCTTGGGAAGGTTTGCTTAATGAAAGAACTGACGTTTTCTGTGCAGTGGCCGCATTCATCAGCCTGCATCCTGTTCATTACACTACAAAGGGCTGCCAATGGGAATTGGTACGATCATCTGTTAGGTAAACGTGATGGGGACAAAAGATAGCAGCGGCCAGGGCCATGTGGAGTTTTCTGCAGTGGTGGTGGCTATCCGGGTACTGAGCTCTGGGTAGGGGTAACATGTTTCCCAGGTGGAATGAGGGCTTCTGGGGTCATCTAGTCTCCCCATCTCGATACTTACCTTGTGCGGGGCCCTGGAGGAAGGAATTTTTCACATGATCATGGTTTTGCTGTACTATTTGGGGATTCATAGGGCTGTGCATAATGACTGGATTTTTCTCTCCACTTGGGCACGTGGAATGGCTGTCCGTCCCTGCCGTGTGGCTGAGTATGATCGCTGGAATTGGGGTGGAAGTGCTGATGTACACCTCTTTGAGGCAGGAGCTTAAGAGCCTAGCACGTGTTGGACTGCAGTTACTTTTGCTCTGCCATGGTAACCAGCAGCATTCCAAATACCAGCTGCCTTGTCAAGGTGGGTCCTGGAAGAAAGACAGAGAGCCTGGTGGATCCAAGTGGATATGCAAAAACAAGCTGTGCTTTTGTGTGGTGGCCATAAGACAGCGAGATCTGTGGGTTGCTTGTTACCAGGCCCCAGCCTGGCCCCGTCTGACCACCTGTGTCCATTACAAGGCCCAGAGAGATTGTATTTGACCATCAGAACAACTGAAGACAGGAAAGTGGTTCATATATGTTATCTTTACAGCCTATTTTGTGGGGTTGGGACATTGTACTTCACTTTTCTAAAAGAATCATTTTGAAGATCTGCATATGTCGGTGAATTTCATTTCACCTACGGCACAATTTGATCTCAGTGTCCACTTAAAGACAGAAACAGATTCCTTCAGCCACAAGTAGGGCCTCGAGTCATTGAGAAATGCAGACAAAACAAGATCTGCTGATTGACAAGGTCATCTTGGGAAGGGCCGTCATGGAGGAAAGAACAGGTACGTTAATTCAGGGGGGGTTCACGGCAGTGCTTTGTGCCTCTTACCTAATGGGACTGTTTGCTTGTGCGCTTTGCTGAGGAGATTAGTGATTGAAAGGAGATTTGAAAAGAAGAGATGAAAGTTTGCGTTTAATTCTCCTGACATGTCCCATTCTAAGGTTCCCAAGGAGGCTCCATAGTACATTCGGACTTAAGCCAGAGGGCAGCTTCTCCTAGACAATGTCCATGACCAGGTTTTAACATACTAAGGGGGTTCAGAGAGGTCGGAAGGAGTTAAATGTCTGTGTGTCATCTCTAGCTCTAGAACACAACTGCATGCCTAATTAAATGTCACTTACATAATTGTCACAGGGATTTTGAATATAGAATTGTTGCATCTTTATTTCTTACATTTATTCCAGACTAAAATAATATTCGCTGTCATCCTTGATCCCAGCAGGCCTTACCGTTTTCATTCCACAGGGCGGCGATTACAGCGGTGCTGTGCTGTATCCCAAAGGCGAGCACAGTCTCTGTCTTCCTAGATAAAGTCGCTGCGAGTGTCAGATGAGAAGATGCATGAACGTGCGTAGGACAGTGGCCTGCACAGTTATAAATGCCACGTATAAACATGGGGAGAAGCCGTGGGTCTTGGTTGTCCATCAGGTCAGGACCTGAAAGCTGCCTCTGTCCTACAGTAACTACAGCCGCGATCCTATTCGGCAATCTGTCTCAAACTCATTTCTTTTCCATAAAATGGGACTAAGCGTAGCACTTTGACATCTTCACCAAGTGATTGTGAGAAGCAGGTAAGCTAGTGCTGGCAGTGCCTTTAGCCTAGTCCCTGCTGCCAGTGAAAACAGTGAATGCCCCTTACTAGTGTTATATGAGGTATGATCAAATATATGGTGAATGTTTAAATTTCTTAAAAATGTATTATAATAAAAGACACATTGCCATTGTCCCCTCTCAAAATACTCCCCTCACTTTGCTCCTGTCATTCTTGCCCCTCTCTGACACAGTTCTAGAAGTCCCTTTTCGTGAGTGTCTGCAGCTGAGCTCTTGTAGCTGCCACAGGACCCTGAACTGATGCAAAACATTTCCTTTTCATGGTCCTTTTGACTTTGGGGAAAGCCGCAAGTCACACAGAGGCCCAAATCCAGGGAACGAGGTGGACGAGGACACTGCACTGGTTTTGGAAGCCTGCTTTCCACCGGGTGACAGTCAGCAGCAGCATCCCCACGCTCCGTCACCCCTCATAGGGACATGGCGGAGGACTCCCAGAACTGCTCCAGAAAGAGGCAGGAAAGATGGGAGAGTGTGTTTGAATATCTTAAAGGGGCTTAATGCCAGTGTGATACATTTTTAAAAATTTAAGCCCCCACTGTTTATTTTGATTGTACCGGGCACACTGATGTGAGCGGGGTGGGAGACACAGCTTTCGACATGAAATCCACGGCGGCCACAGCAGAATGAAGGAGGGAGAGCACCCAGGTGGCTGTCAGTCTTGGAATATCCTAACAGCGATCCTGGCTGGGCAGCGGTCCCCAGCAGCTTTTTTCTCATAGTCTGCAAGGTGAAGGCCTTGCAGGAGGGTCTCTCTAGCACTCGCTGTGATGGATCCCAAGTGGAGAACTGTGTGGGTTCCAGAATCAGACCGTTCTTGGTGCCAATCCTCCCTGCTACAGCTTAATAGCTCTGTAACCATGGGTGACTTGGCTGTTCTCTCTGACCTCAGTTTCTCCACCTGTAAAGTGGACATAGCGGTCCTTTTGATCTTATCGCATGGTGTTGTGGGTAAGAAGGTTCCTGTCATATGAATAGCCCTGTGCTCAGCAAACATTTGGTGAATCCGCCGCGGTATAGACAGCAGCATATTTCTTCATTCTTGCTCCTCTGGTGACTGGTAGCGCATGTCCCAAACTTTTCTGTGGTGATGTGTTCCCCCCAGCCCACCTCACCTCAACTGTGTAACCTCGTGCAAAATAGGGTCAAAGGATTTGTTCTCATATTTAATTTAAAACAGGGTGATGAGGATCACAGCTTTTAAAAACCCACTTCAGTGCTTAGTATAAACACAGTCTGTCATTCAAAGCATTTGGTTTATTTCATCTTCTAAAACCCCCTGCATGTAAGTATTCTCATTCCCATTTAACAGGAGCAAGGCACACTGCTGCATGCGTTTGCTGACAACTTCTGCAAGAACTTGTGTGCAGCTCCTTGGCATTTAAAGTTGAGCTTTCTGCTCTTAGTAGCAGACTTTTTTTTCTTTTTTTCTTTCTTTTTCCCCTCAAGCATGCCAGGCAAGCAATGTATCATGGAGCTACCCCACAACCCCATAGCAAACCATCTTTCTTAGAAGCAGAGCTGTCTCTTTCAACACCACATTTAGACTTAGACAGGTTGGCATTGTGATTTAATGAGTTATCTCAAGATCAGTATGTTTTCTGGGTACTTTTTTTGTAGAAAATTTAAACAGAGGGTGATTTTCATAAAAGGATACTGATCAGAAAACCATCCCTGTGCTCCAGTGTTCTAATGAACTCACTTGGGAAATCTCTTCTATTTCTCTGTCTCCTGCTCTCATGTCAGATGGAGTTTGCTTGTCCTACAAGACACCTGTAACTATGGAGCCATAATCAGCACTCCCCAGGCTCTTCCTCTGAGTGCTACTCCATGGTCTCTGGGATGTGCTCTGGGTCTCCATCTCATTGCACTCTGCCCTGCTCTCAGCCAAAGCTTACCTTAAATACACTAGCCATCAAACCATGACCGAATCTTTACACCCCACACCCATCCTTCCTTCTGTTACTCATGAATCCCCTTAGGCATCTTTTAAGTAGTACTTCCAGGGCAAGGGCCACGAGGTACAATGCCATTAGGTAGCCAGGAAGGATGGTAGAAGCTTTTACCCACTGCTTTGTCCACCAGTCATCATATATGTCCTTTATGACGTATTCTTGCATTCTTACTTTCTTCCTTCACACTAGGCACTTGGGACTTAAGTGAAGTTTAGTAAAGACAAGGCATAAGATCACTGGGAATAGTCAGCAATGAGAAAGAGGCATCTTTCTTTTCCCAGGTACAGGTGAGTGAATATGGGTGGGGGAGGAGGAGAGGGAGGTATAGAGGAGCAAGCTTACTAGGAAGGAGGCCTTGCCTGATGTAGGTGTTTGCAGATGCACCACCCCCGAGGCTGAGCACTGGGGAAGGACACAAAGGAAAGGCATCCTGAGCAGAGGGATAGTATGTGCTGTATCCCAGACAGGGCTTTCAGGGTGCCTCTGGCTTTCCCTGCTGAGACAGGATGGCCACTTGATAAGCTCCTCTCATCAATGCTCCAAGTAAGATATGGGACCTTCTCTATTTTAAACAGCAGGACTTAATAAAGGCAGTTTGGCTTGTAGACTTGTTGGAGGGGCTGAAGGAGTAGTTTTGTGGTTAGTCTCCAAGAATGGCTCCCTGATAAATACAGAAATGATCTACCAGGGAGTGCCTACCACTCAAGTCATGACTGGATGGCTAATCCAAAGCCACCTACACTCATGGGGCTCCAACATCACTGTCAGGAAGATGGAGAATGAGTCCCAATACAGGAAATAAGAAGACAGAAAGCTTAAACCATGACAGAAGGGAGAGCCCACAAAACAACAAAAACAAAAAACAAAACAAAAGAACAGATATGCCCTCACCTTCTACCAAAGTCTTTGTGTCACATGATAACATCTGGTAATTAGGAGGATGGACTTAGGTCCATGATTAAAGCTGCAAGGGAGGCCAGGAAAGGTAGTTTTTAACTTTACGAAGTCTCCAACTAGAATAGTGGAACTCAGAGGCAGTGGTGCTATTCTGGGAGATTTCACAGTGCCTGGAGCATTTTTTTATTGTCACAACTGAGAGGAAGCAGGGACACTCCTGCATTCATTCTGTTGGGTAGTGGCCAGGATTGTTGCTGAACATCCTACAATTCACAGCACAGCCCCGCCACAAGAACTTTTATCCAGCCTTAAGTGAAAATATGCTGGTCTACCAAGATTTTGTTCAAAGAGAAGACCAAATATTTTAGGTGCACATACCACTTTTTCATCAGTAGATTTTCATTATTAGAGTGAATCCTCCAGAAGTAATTGGCGTGTGTCCCTTCATTTTCCCCACCAAGCATGTAGGGCTCTTATTTTGTTTGTTCTTGATGGACTGTTGGGGTTGTTTTACCTCCCAACCCCAGAGGCGGAAAGAAGGACTGGGTGGTGGCCAGTAACGAGGACTTCTTTCTGGCTGCCCTGGAAGCTGTCTCTGTTCTCAGAGCTCCTTGGTATCAGTGGGCTGGGCTGAGCTGTCCCTCCATACCTTGCTCCCATTTCTCTTCTTCTTCAGCAGGTGCAGCTGAAACACAGGCAGGCCATCAGGGACTTCGTAAAATCAGACAGCTTGTGAGGAGTTACCAACCCGTCTTAAGTTACACCCTGGCATGTTTTTCTACGCATCTGTCTCCACTGACTTTCTCAGTGGAGAGAAAGAAAACAATTTTCCTACCTCTGCAGTAACTCCAGTTCATCTAGGAAGTACACAGCAATGACATGGTGATCTTCATGATGCTGTGTGCTTCACTGGTACCTTGCTTTGATGGAATCTCTTACACCTGATTCCAGTTACAATCAGGCTTGTGACGAAATCCCACCTTCCTCTCAGTGGGGGTAACCATGTAACAATCAGGCAGGTGCACATGCCTCAGGTCTCACAGCCCCATATGAGGAGACCAGAGTTGTACACTGGTTGACTAGTGTTTTAGTCAGATTTTCTTTGCAGTGCCCAAGACCTGAGACAAACAATTTAAAGAAGAAAAAGCTTATTTTGACTCATGGTTTCAGAAGATTTAGTCCATAAACAAAGACACCTTCCGGGGAAGCCAGGAAGAAGTCTTCACTACTGGCCACCACCCCGTTCTTCTTTCTGCCTCTGGGGGTGGGAGAAATCCAGCAAAAACAAACAAAGCAACAGCCCTACATGATCAGTGGGAAGGATGAAGGGACACAAGGCAGCTATTTCCAGAGGGTTCATTCTAATAACAAAAATCTATTGATGAAAAAGTATGTGTGCTAAGTGGACTAGCTTCCAAGGCAGAGGGTCATGGTGGAAGGGCATGGCGGAACAGAGCTTCTCACCTCATGGTGGCCAAGAAGCAGAGAGCAGGTGAGGATCCAGGGAAGAAGGGATCAGGAAATACAGTCCCCACAGTCACTTGCCATGCCCCATCAAACACACACAGAAACCTGCTCTCCTCATCCCGGGGTGCCTCTCAAACCAACTAAGTCAACAGTCAAGATTAACCATCCCACACAGTGTCCACCCCCAACTTCATCTCTGCATAGACACCTAGAATGTGACCTTATTTGGCAACAAGGTCTTCAGATGCTGTCATACCAGGTTAGGGTAGGACCTAACCTCAATAACAGTGTCCTTAGAAGAGGCAGAAAGGAAACAGAGAAAATAATATGAAGATTGAGCCAGAGACACCTACAGTGCAAGTGACACCAAGGACTGCGAGCCACTGCCAGAAGTGAAAGAGCATGTGGGGAGAGTTTCTCCCTCTGAGCTTCCAGAAGGGGCCAAACTCGAGGACATTTGTATCTCAGGCAGCTGGCCTCCTGCGAGAGAAGACGTTTCTACTGTGAAGCCCACTGTTTCTGACTTGGGGACTAATACACATGTTTTCAGTGGTTTAGCTTATTTAATAGAACTCCATCAGGTGGCTCTTAGCATCATTTCCATATGGCCGCCTCTGCTAAGTAGGATGATGACCTGGTTCTCTGCTGGTGCTCAGAGCCCAGTTTCCTCATCTGTAAAGTGGAGATTCCAACTCTCCAGTAAATGGAGACAGCATATGTAAAGCAGTTGGCACAGTGCCTGGTTCAGAGTAACTGACCAATAAGTAACTGCCCCGATTATCATTGCTTTCATTTAAAATGTAAATATATTTAAGAATGAACCGTCAATATCCAATTACTCTTGCTAATATAAAGGAGTAAAGGTATAGATTGCAAAATGGAGTCTACCTTGGCAAATTGGTTTACATTTTAACAAGTGGTGAGACAAACACATGTGTGCTTAGATTCGGGGGCCTCATTTTATTCATTTGCAGCTCTCCGTGCCAGGGTTTGGCCTGCAATGGGATGGGAAGAAATATGATTTTGGACCATCTATAGATAACATAGTTCACTCTGTGGAGGCTTAAGAGTTAAAGTTAAGTATCGTGCTAAGCAATGGAATCCTGATTAGAACCTACTCGGTCACCTTTTGCCACTCGTTTTTTTCTCCTAAATGTTGAGAACACCAGCAGAACAGCAGATATCTTGACATGATTTTATTCTGGTATTTAAAGATTCGGATCATTAAATGATTTTGGTATTTTAATTAACTCCTTCTCCAGAAGACAAGCCACAAAGAAATTTTCAGAGCTTTGCAATTCTTTTTCTTTTTCTCTTTCTTTCTTTCTTTCTTTCTTTCTTTCTTTCTTTCTTTCTTTCTTTCTTTCTTTCTTTCTTTCTTTCTTTCTTTCCTTCCTTCCTTCCTTCCTTCCTTCCTTCCTTCCTTCCTTCTTTTCCTTCTTTCTTTCTTTCTTTTCCTTCTTTCTTTCTTTCTTTTCCTTCCTTCCTTCCTTCCTTCCTTCCTTCCTTCCTTCCTTCCTTCCTATTTTTTCTGTGCTCAAGGTGACAACTGAGGGCATGAAACCTTCTGAAATACATGTAAATGCAAGTAGGGGCGGTTACTATAAAAACCCAGGGTGAGAGGCTGAAGTGCCTGCTGACACTGTGGTCAGCACCCAAGTGTGATGATCAAAAGGGTGTATACTGAATAGACCATGGAGCAGTGCAGGAAGTGTGGTCATTTTGACCAAGACTGGAGCATGTGAATATGTATGTGAATGTGCATTGTGTGTGTGTGCGCGTGTGCAAATGTACACTCCTTTTGCCCAGCCTTCTGTGTTCATTCAGAGGTGCACAGCTGTGCCAGGGGGCAGGCAGGTGACTATACCCAAGACACCACTTTGTCTCCAAACTATGCCCAAACTGCACGTAATGAGTTCATTCTAACTTGAGTAACCAGATTTTATTCTTGCAAGGAGAACAGCCAAAAAGATACTTAAATAAAAATGACTGGATGGAATTTTAAAAGGCAGAATGACCACAAAGGTCCCCAGAAGACCATCCTTGGTCCAGAGCCCCTCATTTTGAGGGCCCACATTTGTACTGATTACAGCCTGACAGCTCTTGAGTTTCCAATGATAACAGCCATCTGACTTGATCAGAGTTCAATGGATTTTCACTAAAATAGAATCATCGCCCTGGTGATGGATAGAAAAAGTAAAGCAATACATCCTGATAAATGCTCTGCCTGCCCCCTTTCTCTCCCCGGCGGTGACCTTGCACAATCCATGAGAGAGCAGAGGCAGAGCCCGGGCCACCGCTGCAGCACGTCAGGACTTGGAAATTTAAGTAGCTTTGAAACTCATCAATGGGGTGAAGGGGGAATGGCCTGAGAAAGCAATGGATCATGCTTAGAGGGCTCTGAGGGAAGTAGGGTATGCTGAAGGTCAGTGAGCAGGCATGTCCTGGGGGGACGGCCAGGGCCCTCATTCTCATTCATGGAAGGCTATGGCCCTGTGAAGTGAGATCAGGAAAAGAGTACAATAAAATAAGAATTTTCAGAGCCTGTAATTTCTTCTCCAGAGTGAAGAATAAACACTAACCTAGAGCAAGAAGGTGCAGTGCCGTGCCCTGGGCTGTCACTCCAGGTAGCAAGTGTGGGTGTACCAGAAATCCCCAAACATTTTTAATCTATTTTCCAACCCAGTTACTTAGCCACTTGTGGATGCTTTAAACATTATTGATCAGCAGTAATCACACAAGTGCCATCACATGGAAAGGACACCATCGAAAACAGGACAGCTAGGAAACCCAAGAATTAGTTGCATCCCCAAGCCCCAAGAGCCTTACACCGGAGTGGAACAGATGCTTCACGGTGGGTGAATGGCCAAGAAGTTAGAGGTTGGCAGGCACCCATTAGGGTTGGTTACAACTTGCTAAAAGAAAATATTAAAATAAAAATTAGATCATAAATTTGGAGTCACAGTAACCAAGCCTAAAGTGCAAATTGCCAAACAAGTCAAGAGACTCATTAGCATTTTATGTAAATCAGTTATTACTGTTCTCCACTTCCTTAATTATCCATGTTATTTCAATACGACCCTTTCTTTGATGTCCCAATTCTATATTTAAATAGTGCAAGATTTCTATCGTATCCTCCCGCAGAGGTTTGTGCCATGCAAAAAACATGCCAAGAGCAGCTCTTTTAGAGACTACAGGGAAATGTTTAATTGGTTCATCCCATTTGAGTTATGAGGGTGTATTTCTGAGCACATAAAATCAGAAACGTGGAAAGCCCTAGCTCAGAGAAGTTTACTAAAACCTGCAAGAGACCACTTGAAGTCTTGCCCTCAAGACTTTTCAGATTCTCCTTGGGCGCCGATTCAAAGGGAAATTTTGCAAACTTGATTGAATTCTGCTAAACGATTGATTTATAATTGAAATAATTGGAAATAACATCCCGCAACCTTTTCCCTGCAGCACACAGAATTGGCCTCTTGGTTGGATAAGGAGAACAGAGGTGGCAGAGAGAGGAATGGATGCGGTGGGAGGAGCAGAGGGGACACATTACACTATCGCAGAATAAGTTCACTGGCTCCTTCCCTCGAGTTATCTGAAGTTATTTTAAAAACCTTGCAAGTTGAGAGATTTTGAAATAGCAGGGTAGCCCCAGAAAACTTAACGCTTTTCTGTGAAGCTGTATTCTGTGCGCTGCGTGTCCCCTGCCTGTCTCTTCCTGCTGGCCACCTTATAATCCAAATTGCTTTTCAGATACTTCATTTTAAAAAATAAAAATCAAGGAAAAAATCTTCAAACATGAATTATGATTGGAGATGGGAGAAATCTGCTCTTCCTTGTATTTTTGAAGCATCACTCTATCGGATTTTTTTCCCCCTCCGGGAAGAAGTAGCAGGTGTAGAATGCAGCCAGTACACAGGGAAGGGTTCATTGACAGACGGACTCAGTTTCAAAGGTAAGCAGTATATGGGCCTCCTTCACATCATCTGCCTTATTCTCCCTTCAGTGAAATGCCTTTAACAGTGCTATGTTGGAGGGTTGTTATTGAGGTTTGTGCTGATACATGCAGTATTTTGTATATAGTAAGCACTCAGTGAGTGGCCAGCTTGAACTCTAGGTCAGGTATTGGGCAGAATGTTTGCAGAGATGATGAGATCCTGATACTTAATTCTCAAAACATTCATCAACATACAAGGATTATGATTATGCATATTTATCAGATAAGGAAAATGAGATTTCCTGGAGACCTGGGATCTTAATCCAAAAGTTTTCCAATCTTTAGATAAGAATCAGACAACATGGTAGACTTACAATTAACTGATTAGAAAAAATCAGAGTTTCTGGAACCTCTGTCCATTCAATGATGTTTGTAGAAAACTCATCTTTGCAAATTAAAATCCTTTCAGTTTTAATATATTTACTGGTTATTGATTTAATAAATTGTTCTATGGACCTTGCCATGTCTCAGGCAATTCTTTAAGTACTTATAACTAATAGCTCATTTCACTATGTCACATATACCTATTTTTGTGACCCAGTGTGGGGTCTTGTGGGAAGTTCCAAGACTCTGGAAGAAGATGGACTCTCTCCCTTCCTAGTGTTTAAAAGTTTAGATGTCCCTGGTCACTAGCCCCTACATATGGCCTTAAAAAAAAAGGAAAGGAAAAAAGTAAACTACATTTTCCAAAACATGATTTTCTAACTATACATATGGCATATACATTACAGAAAAGTTGGAAAATATAAAAGTTGTAAAGAAACAAAAAAATTTTTGATGCTTTAGAAATCTTAACATATACTGTTAAATTGAATCCAAGATGTTAGTGGAAAGCAAAGGCACAAGGAATTTTTCCAGCTCCTCCTATATTTTACTTGTTTTAAGAGTCTGAGAGTGATTCTGAAATTTCTACTCCCCAAATGGGCAGTGTATAGACAGAGGGCTTCTAAGGGATTCAAATTCCTTAGCTCTGTGTTTTCCTTATCATGGAATTTCATGTGGACATAGAGCTAGTGTCAAGCAGAAAGTATCCTACATACTAATAGTCCGAATCACAATGCAGGAAGGGAGCATGCCACCATCTCCAAGAGAATAGTGTCTCAGATGTTGGCCCCTTCTGTGCCTGGCCTGACTCCCTGTTCTGTCTCCTCCCCAAGGCCTTGGTAGCACGAACTATTGTCAGCTCTCTCTGTGTTCTGTTTTCTTTACCCTGGGACTTCCTGCTGCAGAAATCATGTTGCTGATCTGAGAGCCTGCTTTCCTCTCTGTGACAGGCGGGCTTCATAACCAGAAAGCACATTGTTCCAACTCTGAAAGTCTACAGTCTAAAATCATCATCATGTATTTTCATCAGGATGAAATATCGGGCACTCTGCTCTGTGCAAGGTTTTATTAATGATGTGCTGTCAGGGGCTGGATGTTCTGCATATTTGCATATTAAACAGCTGAGTGAAGAAACATTCCTTTTATTGCTGCAGGGAATAAATCAGTTTAAAGCAAGTTCTCATCATTTATACTCCTTTCAGCTAAGTCTTCTTTTATTGAAATAAATTGTTGAAGTGCTTTGCTCATTCTTTGAATACTGATGAAATTTACCTTGATAGGACCTCGGGAAAAATAATATTTTCTTAAAGGTGCAGTATTGTTCCATTTTTGAGTATTACTTTAATACATTATTGATAAGTTAATTTAGAAATATCAAGTGAAAGGAGAAGAAAAACAGGTTTGAATAAAGGTGTTGTTTCCTCTGGGTGATTTTGCCACATGAATTTTTATTGGCAGTGCTTTAGCAAATAAAAACACAAGCATCAAAAGCAGTTCTTATTAGTAGTGAGCATACGTTTTCTTTTTTTTTTTTAAAGAATATTTGTTCTTAATGAACTACAAGCTGGTTTTACGTTCAAATCCTAGTGGGCATTGCATTTTACCCCTTATAGGACCCAAAGCCAGTGTGCCCTGTGTAGTCACATGAGAAGCCCCAAGTAATCAGCTGCTTTCAAGTGTGACACGGATTTCCTTTGTGTCTTGGGGAAGGGGCCTGGGCTGTTTAACAGAATCTCTGTAAATGTTTTGGGTTCTGTGGTGTATTTATTACTTATTGTCTATGTCAGAAGTTGAAAACTTACTGGTTAGACCGTTTATAACCTGGAAACATTTTTTGGAAAACACTTTGGGCCACAACATGGCTTTGAAAACTTTTGGTTGCTCATCAACATTTTTCAAATTAGGGAATTTCATAAAGAAAGCCAGATTTCCCACTTTTGTGGCAAAGGGAAGGGATTATATAATGACACACCATGCTGCATGCATGGCGTCTGCTCTAGAAAGGCCCTCTCGGGTTGCTGCTGTCCTCACCACTCCCTGGCGCAGACGTTGGTCTGAGCCTCTTTTCATGCCTGCCTGAGGCCGGCAGATGGTGGCCTTTCCATCCCTGGCCTACATCTTGCTCTTAATGGTGGACTCAGTTGTGTAAAGTACCTGGATAGTGCCGGTCACATAGTAAGATCCAGTTAGGGTTAGCTGCTGGTAAGACACAGGAAACCAGGTAGGGAGCTGAGGGGCACCAGTGAAATACGTGTTTTATCTCCTTCCTACTGTTCTTCTGAGTTTAGAATCAAGCATTTTTTAGGCCTATGATTTCTGCCTTGCAAATTAGTTTTATTTCTAAAATATGGCCATCTCACATCTCAGCTTCTGTAAATTTTTGCCCAAGTATCTGCTTTTCAGAGGTGCCTCCCCTGGCCACTGTTTAAGACAGTGAATTTCTTTCTAAATTCTCTCTCCCTGAATTTCTCCCTTCCTTTATATTTCTTCATAGCATGTACCATCAATTCTATATTCGCTCTGTCCATTTAGTAACTGTCTCACCCCCACTTCACTGCTGGAAAGCAGCTCCCGTGAAGGCCTGTGTTCTGGTCTGTTTTGGTTCCTGTTGTGTGCTCAGTATCATCCATGTCCACGTCTGGCCCTTAGGAGTTGAGATATGTGCTTAATAGATACGGAGTGGATGAATGAATAGATGGATTCATTATAGTTTACAGATAAATCTCAGTCTTGTTTTTTATAGAAATCAACAAAACCATCATTACTGAGGCACCTGCTGTGTGCAGGGCCATGTGTCAGTTGCAGCATGGGAGGAAAGATGAACAGGGCTGAGCCCTAGTGCTCGGGAAGTGTATCCGTGTCAGCAGCACACACCAAGGGATGGATCCATGGACCAGTGTAAACAAAGGTGTAGATCTGTGAGAGACAAAAGCACATGGAGACATGGCTTGTTGAGTAGGGAAGTCTTGCTGAATGAGATTGCTTCCGAGATAAGTCTGGAAGAAGGTTGGGGTTTGGACCAAGGGCTGGAAGGGAGGTGTAATAGAAATCCTCTCTCTGTTCAGATCCTTGCTCCAGGGTCCGTATTCATCCACTCACTGACCCCTCGGAGGCGTTCCGTGAAGAGTCATGTTCTTCCTCTTTTGGCTCTGGGAATAACTGAGGCTTAGAGAGGTCCACAAGCCAGGGAACACTGCACATGTTTTGCAGAACGAGCCTATGTGCAGAATCACTTCAACTTGGCGGGGCCCTTTTCTTCTATCTCCACTGCCCCATCCCTGGAGGAGAGACCAGGAATGCTGGAGACTGCTGAGCCTGTTTGTAGAATCTCAGGTGCCATTTGGTGAAGGGAGGCCGGTGCAGTGACTGTGAGGGCTGCAGGACCTCACGCTCGGGGATGGCTTTGGGGAAACTGAGTCCTCCACCCACCTGTTGTGCGTGAGATGGAGGTGGTTTATGACACCTGAGATTCTAGGGCCTGTTTCTTATCATGGTGGTAGCATAGTACAGGGTAGAGACACGAGTCAGGCCTTCAAAGACTATACAGTAAAGAACGACAGTTGTGCTGGGCGTGGTGGTGCACGCCTGTAACCCCAGCACTCGGGAGGCTGAGGTAGGATTGCTGTGAGTTCAAGACCAACCTGGGCTACACAGTGAGCTCAAGTCCAGTCTGAACTGCATAGGGAGACCCTGTCTCAAAAACACAAAAAAACAAGGTAGGCAAAAAACAGTCCTTTCTCCTCCTCTTCCTCTCCCTCTTTGTCTTTTTCATTAAGAAACAGTCAGAAGCTTTTTGTCTTAGTCATTTTCCTCATTGCTGTGCCACAATATTCAACACTCATTATTTAAAGGAGGCGAGGTTAATTTGCTGTCCACAGCAGGGTAGCGTGGCCTAGGGGCATGGTGAAGGGGAGCTGCCCAACAGGGGATGATGAACAGGAGACAGGGTCAGTGGAGAATCTGGGCCAGGAGCTCACCCTTCCGGATCACACCCGCTGAGCAGACCCCACCTCCTGAACAAGTCGCCCGTGACACCCACACCCACAATCCAGTCACCTTCCAAAGGTCCCGCCTGTGCTTTTTTGAGGCCTCGGGGGACGTCTAGGTATAAACCATACCACTGCTCCTCCTGTTCCCTGAAGGGAGAAGTGCTGTCTCCTTATAAATCATTTGTGACAGAAGTGCTTTATTGTAACTGGAAAATGCACATTTAATAACATGAGACGAATGCCCAAACGTCCTCCCTTGATGGCCGTCAGGTGGACGCCAGCACACTGCTGCTTAGAGGAAGAGGTGCTCAGACGCAGCACTTTGAAGACAGTGCGGTCATTGTCTTTGCTTTGGCAGCTCTCTGAGAAGCTGCTTTCCAGGATCACCAATCTAAATGCCACTGAGCACCCTGGTGCCCCGTAAATCATAGAGTCAGAGTGGACCCGGCTTCCTGGTTGCGTGACTCCATTTACTTAATTCTGCTAACCTCAGTTTCTGCATCTGTCTGATGGGCACAGTGACAGCCTCACCCTGATGGATTTAGAGTGCCATGTAAGTAAGGAAAGACATGTAGAGCGGGCTGTCCAATACACAAACTTGCCACTGTCCATGTGGCAGTATTTCAACTGAGATTTAAATAGGTTTTAAAAAAATACCAGCCCCTTCGTCTCACACTGAAGTCCCTTGTGCCTAGGAACTACAAATGGATATCACAGACACAGGGAGTGCTGTGCTACTGCGGAGAGTTGTGGACCGGGACATTGTGCCCTGGACAATATGCTGTGCCAGTCCTGCATTGTAATTGCATGTACTTATAAAGAAATGACAGAAAGAATCTGCGTTCTTGGAGCAGGACCCCTTTGCAACATGATTTCCAAAAAGTGGAGTCCTTGCCACCCAGGAATCCCTCCATATAAAAAAAAAAAAAAGGAAAGAAAGAAGGTGGAATATGTTAAAAACAGAGCTCTCTGCCTGTTAGAGTCCCTGGGGACAGACATAGGCTTGAGGGCTACTGATCTGATCTCAGGGGAATCCCGAATTACAGGTGCTAACCTGATTAGCCCAAGCCTGGCTGCTCATTAATTGCCTGAAGTGGACAGGACAGTTTCCAGCACTCAGCACAAACGCTTTCGTGTTGACTCTGCCGCTTACTACTTAGTGGCCTCGGAAAGTTATTCTCCGAGTCAGGGTTTATTTTCTTAAATTTGGATTGGTGTGAGACTCCTGTGGCTGGCTGCTGGGCCCCATTCTAGCTAGGATCCTTAACTCTGTAGGCCTGCAGTCCAGGATTCTGCATTTCCGCTGAGGGTTCCAGCCCTCTCAGACCATGCCTGGACAGCCTCTTTTTGTAAATGTTTTTTCCTGGTTACAGTTGTCTTCCATGCCCAAGATGATTGTGAAAACAATTTCAAATGTACTGTTCACAGCCAGTGATCCTGAAGATACTCAGCAAGTGCCATTTGTAGTTGCTATGATCTATTTTTACTAATTATTCTTCTCACACTTACAAATCAGGCTCTTCCAGAATCACTTGATAAGTGAAAACTCAGCATGCCCCGCTCTGCCACTCTTTCACCATAAAATAACCACTTGGGGTTTAAACTGGTAACGATCCTTTCACCCCAGACTCATGTGGATCTGTGAGAATGGGCGTACCTACATGAGTAGAAGCAGAGTCTTACTTGGGTCACCTGTTACTAAGGGAAAAGAAAAGGTTTGTAAGAGACAGAGACAGAGTTGGCCAACTCTGCAAATGAGGCAGCTTCCGGTACCATCTCCTATGTCCCTCTCCTGTACAGTTGCTCTGTTCTCTTTTTCTGACTGGCTTCTTTTGCCACTGCCACATTCGTCCATTCTCTGCCTTCATCATTTTGGCTGGCACATGGTTCTTGTCGCTGACAATAGTACAGTTCCTCCCAATCTCAGGGCGTCTTTGCGTCCATCAACCATCCCTGCTGCAACAGGCTTAGGGTAGCTTTCCCAATTCCTAAATGGGAAACACATTGATGGGGGTTGTCTTTTACACTGCAGAGTTGAAAATCAAGCTTTTGAACTGATGGCTCCAGTCTAATTGGAGCCACCTTGATTCAGCTGTATGAGTGGGATAGGGAGCAGTACCAGGACCACCTGAGTAGGTGGGCCCAGACTATGAGTGTTTTTCTTAGAAGGGATGTGAGTGGGCAGGGATAACTGGCTTGGGTTTTGTGGTTTAGGGCTAACTGAATTGGCGTGAAGGCGGTTGCATGTTGAGTCAGGTCAAACCTTGAATTCCTCTCCTGTCTACCCCTGTGCCTTGAATTATTTTGGGACCATACTGGGCAGCATGCATACCCACTGGGTCAAGCTGCTCTTTACAACTGTAACACCCTGTGTAAGAGAAACCACATGGTTGTCTCTGAGTCCTAGTAGCTGAGAAGGGCCCAGCCCAAGTAGTTGATGTCTAAGGGCAGGGGGCCCTAGGACCTTTCTCCACATAAGTGGTTTAAACTATAACTACAACGGGCTGCATTATATACTGAACTGCAGAGGTGCCATGGCTGTCACCTAACTGAGTTTCCCTTTGTTCCCATACATGTTTCAGTGAGGCAGGCACATGCTTCTTTTTGCACACAATAGTGCGATTCCTCACAATAGTGCAATATCTTCAACAGTGAACCAGGAAATTAACTGATAATTTGCTCCTCTTGTAGTTGGAACCTGTTAATGCTCATAGTATGTGTCAGAAACCTGGGGACACATACTGCCTTACACAAATAGTCTACGAAAGGGCACCAGGGACCTTATTTGGGAATGTTTCCATTTTGATTTTTGGTCTGGGGGTATCTTTTGGCCACAGTACGTAGAGTTTGTCTCTAAAGCACTCACTGTGAGAGGGTCCAGCCCTGGAGATACTGCACCTCAGCTTGCTAGTGTCTCCCCTTCTCCATGCAGCGTGAGGTCTGGTCAGAGTTTCCATTCTGATTTTATGATCCGAGAGGGATGGGGGAGATCTATGAGGTCATCTTGTCTGTCTTCAGCTGGGGTAGGACTGATCCCTAATGGTGTAGAGTATTTGGTCCAGTCTCATTTCAAATGACTCAAGTGATGAGGCCCTGGAATGCCCCTGCCTCCCCTTGGGAAGCTATTCTGTAGCCTAATAACTCTCACTGGGTGATTTTTCTTTTTGTATACATCTAATATTCAGAGTCCAATACAATGTGCTTGTAAAGAACTAAATCTGTTAAAGGCAGTTCTTCACCTAGAAATGTTCTTATAATAGTCAACTCTGTTATAAATCTTGATCTAGTGTAGGAGTTAAGTGCATGTTACAACCAGACCAAGGGACTATTTATTCTAAAATGTAAGAATAGCCCCCAAAATGAGAATTAATGCTGAAAATCCACTCAGTCTCCCAGCAGTGTATGCGTACAGCAACTGTTCTGTGTATAATATTTCACATAGCAATATGTGTTTTGCTTATGTGGTGCTAAATGCAAAAGCAGAAGCTTCTGCTATTACATGCACTGCAAAGAATTCATATCGTCCCTCTTTAAAATTGCTGTGACAATTGCCCTCATTCTGCTCTCCAAGGACTGAGGCTCTGGCTGGTGTCTTCTTCCACTTGAGGCCTTTCTGTAGTCTCTGTCACTGTGGAGAGCCCTGTGGGAGACTGATTACCCCCGACAGGAAGCTCTGGGGGCAGAGTTGAAAGGAGGATGAAGGAGTGAAGGAAAGGAGGCGAAGCAAGGACACAGAGTGGAGTATGGAGAACAGGAAAAGGAAATTAAGAATTAATATAGAAATGTCCATAAAGCAAAGGAAAGGCAGAAGGATGGGGAGAAGAAAAGAAGAAGTAGAACAAGATCAAGAAGGAAAAAGAATTATCACCAACTTGGGATCCATAGGTTAGGTGAAGACGTTCACTTTAGCAGTGCCAAGTTCCCCCTGGATGTGTTATCATCTAGATCCGTTCTTCACTATAGGAATCTGCTTCTCAAAGTGTGGTTCACCTGCCAGAAGCATCACCTGGGAAACTGTTAGAAATGCAGATTCCCTGGCCCAACCCCAGATATCTTGGACTAGAGACACTAGGGAGGAGATGCAGCCATCTGTGTATGCACAATCCCTCCAGCACTTTCAGTGCCACCTTCAGGACCACTGTGATAGGGCGTGATTTTAGGAGTCAGGCCTTTTTTAGGAAGAGCCCGGCAGTTAGGGGGCATTTATATAGAGAGGGGACTCTATCCCCATTCCGTGTGCCTTCTAGCTGTCTAACAGAGACAGAAGTCTGCTTGCAGAAACCATCTTGTCTGGTTGAGACCGGCTTCCCTTCTGAAACTCACCCAGAAGACAAAGCTCTGTTCTTTCTGTCTGTCTGTCTGTCTTTCTTTCTCTCCCTCTCCCTCTCCCTCTC